>VZDJ01000782.1:4583266-4639865 GCA_008694505.1 Cyanoderma ruficeps | reverse complement strand
AGGAAAGGAAGGAAAGGAAGGAAAGGAAGGAAAGGAAGGAAAGGAAGGAAAGGAAATTTACTGCAGTCAAAATTCTCAGAATAATGGAGTGACTTTGGATCAGATTTCAGTCTTTCTCTCACACTGGATTAAAAGGGCAGGTTTTGGACCCCAAACTTTGGTACTATTTGTGGAGACTGATGTTTTTAAAATGTTAAATAATCTGTTTTGAGACCTCTTAAAAATATAATACATAGGAACTAGAACAGGCATTTCAGTCTGCCTACCCTATCAAATTCCAGATGACCACATGATTTAATGCCTCGCATTCACCTGCAGCAAAAAAAGGCTCTGCCCTAGTGGCCAAACGTGAGCCACACCTATGACTCCAAAAAGGAATCCAAACTGTTGCTCACATCACAAGCCATGCCCACGCCAGTTCTATCAGAACATGAGCCTTTTTGCTCACAAACATGATCAGGGTCATTAGGATCCCCTCATTTGCAGAGTTTTCAACTGTCTCTGCATCGGCATGGATGTGCTGAGAGAGGCCAGACACTGGAACCTCCTTTACTCTGCACAGGAGAGCACATAAGCCTGGGGAATGGAGAGGGTGTTTTTAATTAATCCAACATAAATAAAACTGCCTGAAAACATAGTGAGGAATAGAGGCTCAGCCTTCTGTAGGTCAAACCCAAAGGCTACATTTGTACCCTGGGACAACTTCATTATCCTCAGCTGAGCTGCACAAGGGACTAATTTAACCCTCAGAAAAGGGTCAAGAGAAACTGGGAGAGGAACAGAACAACCCATTAATAAGAGCTATAAGAATACATGTTCATAGAGTTTAGTTCAAATTCCTCCTTACAGCTGCTGTTTTTAGTGCAAGCAGGTACATATAGTGACATCACCTATTCTGCTGCATCTGCTGTTGTCAGAGCCCTTTCTTCTATTATATATTCTCAAATGGCTTTCAATTTAAATCATTTATATTCTCAAAATCCTAAGATCTGGTGAAGTACTGAGGCTTGTTCACCTGTCTACTTGAATTTTTTTTTTTGCTTTTAACTAATTCTTAAAATGTATCTGTAAGACAGAGAGCAATTATTTTTTTCTTTAATGAGGCTAATTGTTCCAGTTGTGGGCTGCAAGCAGTGTTCCTATTCCAGAAGGAGAACACTGTCAGATTCTAAATGTGACTGTGTACCTTAGGTGTAAAATTGCGCAGTAGCTCATAATTGTATGGACTGCCACTACCAAGCTAGAAAAAGAAAAAAAGGGTGGAGAGACAAAGCATTAACAGCAGAAACATCCTAGGACTCAGCATTTTTTGAGTTCAGCGACATATTTTTTTGTAGCTGTTAATATTTCCAGTCTTTTCTTCCTTTAATATGACTGGGTTGTGGTCAGCATGGTGAAGATGCCACATCGTCTTTTATCTGTTTTGATGAACTAAAGCATCCCAATGTAAATGCAAGCACTGGAAAATGCAAATGATACAGAAATTACTAAAATACCTTTTCCAATCTCAGAATTTGTAGAAACAAGGTGGAAAACACCTCTGTAATAGATACCTAATTGAAGGTGATTTACCTATGGTCTCCAAAACAATATGCCCTGTTCTCTCTTCTTCCCTCTCCCTCCTTTCCTTTCCCTCATTCCTTCCTCACCCATAAGCCAACTTGCACTTTTTCCCACCACACAGCAGGCCTGCATTTGTCCCTGAGAAAGGAGATGTGCACAGCAGGAGGAGACACTGGGGACACTCCAACCATGTAACAGCAATGCAGCCCACAACTTGGAACTTCAACATTTCCCAACAAACAGCTGGCATCAGTCTAGTTTAAACCTTGGCAGTACCTAGATATGGACTATCATTTATTTTCACACAGGTTAGATAGTATGCTCTACCCAAATTTTAGCTCTTTCAGACCCAAAATAGCTCTAACAGTGCTAAAATGGAGTTTTGAAGAAAGACAGCCCTCATTTGGATGCAGTGAGCCACAAATAAGTTGACAGAACACAAGAAAATTTCAGGGTTTTGTGCTGGTTATTCCTGCTTCTCTACAAAACCACTTGTGTTAAAGGAAAGTTCACATCTCCTGTAAAAAACTAGAATTGCTGTATTTTAACTACAAAAGCATCCTTGGCTAATAAAATGGGTTTCTGTCTGTAAACTTTATTGCAGCTCGTTTGCAGGGAAATGTTAACCCTAAGGGCTCAAGCCTATTTTTGCCTGCTCTGAACCACAGCATTGAATCTTCAGTACACTTTATGCCTGCTCAAGGGTGACAGAGGCAGAAAGCCAAGGACCGAGAGGGAGGTTCCCTTGCTTGGTTCAAGGGGTACAACAAATCTGTGGTGGATGGAAGGACTGAAGCAGATTGTGTCAGTTTGATGTAGTCATCAACCACACCATGAGACAGGGCTTTCTCCTTTCCTGCTTCTCAGAGATAGGATGCCTGCCAAATACAAATAATATTTCCTTGCTCAAGGTTGGTCTTAGTGTTTCCATTCTGGATATGGCATGAGTGTTCTCTCCTCCCTTCACAACACACACTACCAGCTTGAACAAATCTTGGCTTACTGTTCTGCCTTTCCCCACTGTGTTCACTCTTTGCCCTCAAAGGCTGCAAGGACCTGCATCCTGCTTTCCTCCCTTGGATTTTGCTGAGTACTTTCTGGCTGTTATTCTGCTGTGGTAAACTCAGAGCAACTTTACATCACTTTTACATAGTTTTAGAGACAAGTCCTTTTACTAGCTTTCCTAGTTTTAGGTAAGTATACTAAAGATTTCCAGAAGAGATCTATCAAATTAGCCTGTATGGAATAGGAAGCTTGCAAGCTAGTGTCACAGTTAGTGTATGTCTGCAGCTTGTTCCTGTGACATGCTGGTGGTGTAGCTTCTAAGTGATCAATTTGTCCAACAGAGAATTTCAGAGAATTTATTATGCCTCTCCGGTTACAAGTTGAAGCAAATCTGAATGTCTCCTGATGACAGTGGAAAGCTATTAGATGGCATCTCTAAACACCTTCAGCCTGACTTCTGGTCCTTGCACTACCGAAAACAGGACCACTGGCTTTAGAGCATCGTCCTGTTACTTTTGCTTCTAAAGTCCTTTATCTTAGGACTGATTTTTGAAAATAAACTAGAAAGGAATGTAAGGTGCTATGATTTAGTATTTTAAAAGAGAGCCACCTAATTCTGAAGGCTCATTAGCAGCTTCTGGTTGAGGAAGAGGTTGCAGAGCAACATGCCTGAGAATTGGCTCCCCTTCTCATTCTCCTAATAGCAATCTAGAACATTTAGAGTAGGATATCTGCACTGGAGATGTTATAGCCAGATCATGCCGATATTAACATGAAATATTGGTGCTTACCATGAGATGTCCTCTCCTATTTACCCTGTGGCAAGACAAGCCATATTAAAGCAAAGCACTGGGGAAGACAGTGGACTGCCAGATCAGTGAGCAAACGTGAACAGCCTGTACAGGAATCTCTTTTTCGTGATGCTAACTGAAGCTTTGCCAGAGGTGAGATTTCTAAGCAGGGATGATTTTCATCATCACTGAAGTAAGGCCACCCTCAAAAGACCCAAATAAAAGAATGACATCTAAGCATTACACTGAAACCAACTAATAGACCAGCCTAAGTCTTTTAAAAGAAAATTCAACAAAATCTAACCTCCTGCTAGGTTTAGCCAGTTTCTATTGAAAGACCAGTAACTCCAGTGTGCCTCTTGATGAGAGGAACACAAGTCACTGCAGGGGGTTGGATTATCATCTTTAGAAATTGGTGGTTAAAAATCCTGAAATACCACAGGATTAAGAGTAGAGCAGACAGAATCTCAGGTGATCAAACGCTGCTGTCAAACACACATAGTTTAATATTCCTTTCTATCAAACCCCAAAATATGCATAAAATAGTGGAAATCTACTCTTTTTCTTTCTTTTCAAACTCATATTTCTCTATGGCATTTTCAGAATTCCTTAAGACTGGTAACAGCAGGAAAATTACTTGATTAGTAGCTAATATCTTTTATGTTGTCGTACAGCCTTGTTTCACTTAAACATTTGTCAGTATGGCATATGTATTAAACTACGTTTTTTGTTGATACCTTTTATATCTGTCTAGAATCACATGAAAAATTAAAATTAACCTGGAAATACAGAGATCTGCATCTTCTGCAGAAATTTACATTTCCAGTGAAGATCCTATGAGCTGTATTAGTAAAAAGTCTCATAGGACTACAGAGCAAACTAAAAGGTGATGTATTCTCAGATTATTTATAGCATCTATACACACAGAGAAAACCATTTTTCTTTTTGCATCAGTAATGGCAAGCATCCTAGTTATCTCCTCCTACTACATAAATCTGGATTTGCTGTTAATTTCTAATTGGATGCATGCATACTAATATCATATTGAAAGAAATTCTCCTGTCTGCAAGACCAAGGGACGCAGCTTTCCTAAGAAATCTCTTACACTTTTCAAAGTAGCTCAAATCATGCTTGCATAGCATTTGCATATTGGACTAATACCACTGAAGTCCATATAATGGCTCCTGTGACCAATTCTGCTTAGCACAACAGAGAATTACAAAATTTGCTATTAAGCAACATGTTCTTAGACATAAATTAAATGTGCTTTGGTTAATTATGTCCTCTCTTTCGCATGTACATGGGGAAAAAAATCTAAGATACAGAGAACTGAATTAAAAAGACTGTAAATAAGACCTTTCTTTTTAAACATACACAGAAACTAAGCAGTATCCTTTCCGGTCATTATATCAAGACTTCTGCCAATACACTGCAGAATTAAAATAAATGTAAAACATTACAGCCAGAATTGAAGAGCTAAGCATTCACAGCAGGGCTTGATTGTCAACCTATCATGATCTAAAACACACACATCTACTTCAGCTGAGTCAATGTAGCTTTAAAAATAATGGATTCTTAAAAAAACAAAAAACAGACCAAAACTTCCCTACATCTTCAAGGCTGTTAAGGTTAGCATGGACTATTTATAGGCACCAGTGAGAAGGAGGAAATCTTACTTTGCTCTCCTACTGTTTGCCGCTGCTAAGAGTAGCTTGCGGGTTTTCTGCAAAATCTCTGTCATCTCTTGACAAAATTGGAATTGTCAACAGGGGACAATTGCATGGCAGCAAGATAAATCAGTGATATTACAGAAAGACTTGGAAGGAAGAAACAATTTGATTGACTGTGCTGCTGGACTGCAGCAGCCAACTTGGCTACAAGTACGCACTTTCTCTTCCTTTCTCCCTTGCATCCTGAGAGCAAAGCAAGTAACAAGCTGTTATCCCTGGTGGAACATTCTTTTTTTGTATATCAGTAATCAAAATTGTTACTTGTTTTCGAGTGACTCACACAGAGCTCTCTGACATCTTTCATTTTCTTTAGGAGAAGATGCCTTTTGACTGACTTCATGGTGAAATTTGACCACTTCAGCCCAGGAGGAATTCAACCCCTTAATTCTGGGGACCAGCCTAAAACTGATGCGAGTTCTAGCACGTGTTTGAACACGGCCAAGGTTTTCCTTTCTGTACTGGTGTTCTTTTGAAGCAGCTCCTGAGTTTGCACCCTGACCATGACCATGTAAGCGATGGATAATGGTGAGGTGGCCAGAATTGTGAAACAGGACCTCTGTGCTCTGTCCCAAAAGTGACCCACAACCTGCCATGTTCACTTTTTACGGGTGCTCTGTGGCACTGGTGACACGTAGATGCTCCAAATGGGCTGTGGCATCAGAGATACACAACACCCTTGCTAGGTTAAATAGTTTGCCAGCAGCAATGATGCAGAAGCAGTGATGAGAACACCAGATTGAGGGCATGATCTGAAAGGATCTGTATTCAGGCCCAGGTGTCTGCCTGTGCAGGAGATCATGACAAAACGTGCACATTTCTTCACATTCGCAAGAACCACACACTGTGATTATCTGCTGCAAACTGCAATAACCTCTGGGATTTTGGTGCAATAAACTCTTTAAATCATAGTTCAAGCAAACTTCTGGAAGAATCAGCAACTGAGCTCTGGTGCTTAAGTTGAAAGTCATAGAATTAGCCATGGGGCTTTCCTAAACTTTTCACATTACAAATCCATCATTCATCTCTCTGACTGAAAAACCCCCAAATTTCATTGAATTACTAGTACCCAATAACATTTAACAAAATTAGAAAGGTGCCTGTTTTATTCTTTGTTGAAACCTGACAAAGTCCTTTAAAAACCAAAAAAATCTGACACAATCCAGCAAGTGTTTATCTTACCAGATCAATGATAAATGTTAATGGTCAGAACTCTATGCCTGAAACACTTGATATTTACTCCACCAAAGACATTCTTAGTCAGAAGTCTCTTGCTTATACCTTAAATATGTAATACAAATTCAAAGCCTTGAAGTTCACTGGGCTAGAACCTTTAGCAATGAAAATTGTTATTGGGATTGGTGCAAAGTTCATTCTGGAGTAGACGCCCATGACTGTAGAATGATGGAAATACTGCATGCAGAGGTAAACTGATACATAATTTCATGCATGAAAAAGCAGAACTTATTTTAAGACTCACTTGTAACCTTCCAGTACCATTATAAATGAGCATAATTCCACTTGCCATTGAAAATGGAACTTACGACATTCTAAGCATAATGGTAAAACACTCTGTTGTTGTTTGACATAGGATGATAATTTGAATAGGGGATTTTAAAAGGTAAGTTGGGAAGTAGAGAACAAAGGAATTTACTTGTGTAACTGCTGTGAATAGACTTTCCACTCCTCTATTAAATATTTAACTGGGTTATAGTGGCATTTAAAGGCAGAAAAATTCAAGACCAACCATTAACATGTAAATATAACCCAGCTCCTCACTCACTGCAGTTACAAAAGATCAGAGGTGTTCCTAACTAAAGCCTTTGCTTATTTTCTACTCTATGCACCAAAGCAACTGGTCCTGTAAAAGTGAGAGGTTTCACGGACATTCTGTATCTCTTAGCAGCTGTAGCTATTCCTCAGCATGACCCTGAGAGCTTGGACAGACAACAAAGAGTCTCAAATCAGAGAGGGTCCCCTTTCTGAAAGCTGAGAGGAGCTTCTGTTGGCCGAGTGGCTCAATTCCAGCCTCCAAAGGTGCGTGTGGGGAGGGGGAGAGGAGAAGGTCCCTTGAGAGGGCACAGTGGGGCTCAGGAGAGAAGCCTGATTGATCTACAGTCCTTCCTTTCCCTGTGGCTAGGGCCACAGATACATTTTAAGCCCTTGTGTTGAACACAGGAAGGGTGAGGTAGTTTCCTCACAGGACAAGGATCTTCCACACATAACGTTCCTCAGCACCACGCTGAATTATTTCATGAGGAGGTGATAACCTTGTGATGCGGCCAAAAACTGGGACACACTTCCCTTGTAGGGCATCCAAAGCTTTAGCTCCAGCACGTTCTGGCACAGCCCAGCTGGCTGAAAGTCAAGGGCTCTGCTAGGATGGCTGTGCTGAGGAAAGGGAGCAACGCAGAAAAACACACACCTTGACTCTGCTGCGCCTTTTGCTGATGATCCATCCACACAGAGGGAGGACAAGCTCTGCAAAGCCTTTCTGGTGCTTTCACACAGGACAGCAGGAAATGCGAGCAGACAAACGGAGCTGCCCTTCTCAATCTGCAGATACCTACTCTCCAGTCCTTCAGGAACAATCTATCACAGCTGGGATAAATCTATGACAGCTTTCACCTTCGCCAGAAAAAAGGTGGGAACTGGGAAAGACACCACACCCTGATGAGGGGTTGCAAAGGCAGAATGAAATAACTCCATTCTTTGCAGTTGCTTCTTTTAAGCACTAGCGAGAAACCCCAGTCTAAAGTTAGAACCTTATTAACTTTCATGGCAAAGCACTTGCAGAGCTGCATTTGTAGGAATCTAGAAAATCTATTTTTGTTTATGTTTTCAAGTCTGTTTAATTAACTTGGTGAAGCTAACAAATAAAGAAACATTCTGCAGCCATTCTGAAAGTCTTCGTTCACTTCCAAGATCCGTGGGTTCATGTCTTTCATAAATGTGAACTCA
Source organism: Cyanoderma ruficeps (assembly GCA_008694505.1). Lineage (NCBI taxonomy): Eukaryota > Metazoa > Chordata > Aves > Passeriformes > Timaliidae > Cyanoderma > Cyanoderma ruficeps. The sequence continues at coordinate 4,631,818 of VZDJ01000782.1, read as the reverse complement.
TTCGAATCTTTTCACAATTTCCCCCACTTTTTTTTTATATATCCATTTCTTTCTCACAGGTGTCAGAATACAATGACAGCTTTGATCTTACTGGAGCTAACTGTATGTGGGTAGATTCTTTTTCTTGAAATGCAGACTGGGAGTGGATCCAGAGGTCAAGCAAGAAGGTTACATATATTTGAAAACCACACTTAAAGAAAATCCCTTTGTGCTGCTTGTAATATGCCTCTGGATGTGAGTCCTGAAATACCTAGCTTTGAATGCTGCTCTCTGTGTGACAATGTTCCAAGTCTTAAGAAAACTGAAGTTCAAAGAGAAGGGAAGACTAAGAGAGTTGGGTTTGTAGCTATGGAACAAGCACTTTCTTTGCCACATCAAAAGCTCTGATAAAAGCAGTCCAGTGATTCAGGATAAGAGCATATTAGTTGATATATTAATTTGACAGTGGGTTAGCATTAGTAAGATCTCCTTTTTCACCCCATCACAAGATTGCTTTTGTGCATTACAGAGGAGTTTAAAAGGCCCAAGATAGAGCTAATCAAAGTTCTAGTTTAAATGAAGGTCATGCATGTCCTCCTGAGGTCTGATTTTCACATGCTTTTTTGAAACTACTGAATTCCTAGGTAGCAAAACCTGCTAGAATTTTGTGAAGTCCACAAAAAATGGATCTGTGCTCTGCAGACTTTTGAAAATGCTGACAGTTTATTGCAACACATATGGATTCTGCAAGTTACCAAAACCAAGAATGTATAACTGAATGAATATTTTCATGTTCAGAGTGAATGCCATGACCCTTACTGTACTGAAACTTTATTTAATTTGGATGAGATATGTATGCAGATGATACTACACTGGGAAGTATAAGTATAGAAGACAAAACACTCTTAAGTTACGTGGCCTCTGATAAAGAACTTAAAATTCAATCTCTCTGACACAAAGTCAATGTTTCTTCCCTTCATTATGCTGCTCCTCACAGAGGCATGCATCTAAGGGGGGCTGTAGTTCCTAAAGATGGGGAACATATGGTGTGTGAGCATTTTCTTAGCAGATGCTCCAAGAGAAGGAAGTACCAGCACTACAATCTCATGAGAAAGGGAGTTAATAAAAATTTCTGCTTGTGACCATCAGTGCTGCTATCTCCACTTTTCCTTTCTGGAGACGCAGCAGGTTGGGGGATAGGATTTCATTAAAGTTTTCTGGAAGATATCAAGTCGAAACGTAGAAAGAATGTACTGTCTTTTTCTTTTACATTATTGCATCTGAGAACAGTAAAGAATAGTGGTTTGTAATTGTGGGGTTTTGAGGAGACAAAATAAGAGAGCTCCATAAAACCAGCACATTCATACGAGGAAAGACATTCTTCCAGGAGCCTGTGCTGGGCTGAACTCTAGCTTCAAATGATAACATCCACGAGGCAGTGGCAACACGAATCCTCTTTACAAGAGTAGTCCTGAACTCCTGCCAAAAATCCCTCTATATGCCACTTAGTGCTTCAAGACAAGAAGAATAATGACAGGTCTGTAAAATCTGCTGGAATTGACAGTTCTTATTGTTCTGAAAAGTTTTCGTGACGCAGGAAATTTTCAGATTAGCACTGCACAATGTTGAACAAAATGGGTGTCAAGCAAATCAATGGGCTTTTCACAATTCACAAGTCTTTGTTTTTTACTGCTGTTCCATTTTTATTCTGTGCTTGGTGTTGCTTTGTTGTGTGCACGTGCCATTGGAGATGTGAGTGTGCATGCATTGAACAGGGAGCGAGAGCTTTCCATGGCATGATGTTCCATGTAAGCCAAGGCTTAGTATGGAGAAACTTTTCCTAAAAAAGTGTGTTTTTTTCAGACACAAAAATAAGGAACTATTTATATTTGTGTGATTAGTCTTATTTGGAGTTACAACTGTATTCAATTCATTTGGAGGTGAATATATCGAGCCACCTTTTCCACACTTGTGTGTAAAAATGTGTACCTACTCACTCAAATAATGGGGTGAAAACCATATACAACTGAGGCAAAACTGAAAACTGGTGGCTCTAGCATCTGTTTACGTAGAACATGAACGACCACCAGGGTTTTTGTAACTGAAGGAGTGTTAAGATCCAGGGAAACAATCAAAGATTCAAATTTAATATCTCTTGATACATATAAAGCTCAGATTAGAATTTCTGCTCTATGCTTCCAGTATAGACTGACATATGGGTATAAGGCTCTACAAGCAGATAAAGGTAACCCATTAATCTTAAAGCCCACAGAAACAAAACAAAACCTGTGGAATGTCTATTCCACTTAAGTTTTCGATTTACCATCATTGAGGCAAATAGAAAGAAAAAAATAATCTGCTGAAAATCTCACTCTTCCAAGAAAAATACAAGCATAAGACTGAAGATCATATCAATGCCTGGTGGCATCTCGTGTAAGTCAATGGAGCTATGCCAATTTGGTCTGGCACCAAGCATTTTAGAAGATATATGAGCCCATCAAACCAAGTGTTTTCCAATGCAACCAATTAAAGCTACCCCAAGATAGCATTTTTTTCAGCTTCTGCATCCTCCCAACTGCTGCCAGCATGCCACAGCTCTCACTGAAGCCTACTCACTCCTCTGTTGCTGGAACTCTTATAGCCTGGGAATCTGAAATGCCTCTCCCACGTAGATCATCCCCAAGCACTAACGACAAGCAACAGTTCTCTGCACCATCATGTCAAAAATCTAACGCAAGCATGGCTTTGACTGCAACACGAGTTTTTCCACCACCGTGGTTTGAAGCCCTCAGACAGACTGATCCAGTGCTTAGCAGTTATAGGCTGTCTCCCTCCCCAGCCCCCTCCTTTTGTCTGCTAATCACAGGGATAGACAAGCAAAAAAATCCCTTCAAACAAGGTTATGGGAGAGAGAGGAGCTCTATCACATACAGTATTTGCCTAACACTGGTGACTAAACTTGAGAGGTTTATGTTGTTTGAACTATATCCCTGGAGTGCTAACAAGAATTAAAATATTATCTTAAGAGCTGAGGTGACCTTAAAAGACAATTTTCTCCCAGGCTTTCACATCAGCATTCAGAAAATAAAGCAGAAGGCAGTAGGTATGGAATTAAAAACCCTCAAACGTGCAATTAAGCTTCATTTTGATGCATCCCAAAGGTGTTCAAAATGACCAGCCTGGAGCCAGAAACAACCCATGTCCAGGTGTGCAAGGATCCAAGCTTTCTCACAGACTTTTATGGAATATCTAAGCCTAGATCAAAGCATCCACCTTCAAGATGGGGAGTGGGCACATCTCTTTGCCTAGACTGTCGTACGCAATGGGATTTTCAGCCACACCAGTGCTAAGTAAATACAAATGAATGATACAAGACCCTGGGGAAGGCGACATAGCAGCAAAATATCTTCCTCATTAAAAAAAAATAAAATCATTCTTAGCACTTTCATCACTGCTGAACAAAAATAAGTATTGCAATAAGGGCTAACAGTTATCTCTTTTTTGCATACCTTAGAGAAATGCATTTTTTTTCTAAGCCCAGTGCCATAGGATGCCTGGGGCCATAATTTAATAAAAGGTGACCCAAACACCCCTGGGAAACACAGGGAAGAGTGACTTATATGTGTGTCTTCAGAAAAAGCAATAACTCAAGCTTAATAAGGGGTCCCTCCTGCATTTGCAATACATCGGGTTAAACACTCAAAACTACAGAGAGGAGCTTTACACACACCAGCAGACACTCTCCCTGTACTGATGCACTAAATTCTACGTGCTGTTTTTTGGTGGTTTTTGATTTTTTTTTTATTTCTATTGATCCAGCAGATCTTCAAAACAATGACAATTCTTTTTTTGGCACCAACCCTGAGGCAAGGCTGATTCCTTTAACTGGAGGGATAAGCTCCATGTACACACCTTCCTGCCACAACTTGCAAGGCAAAAGCAAAGCTGACCAGTTAAACCATACATTAAAAAAATGACAAAATATAAAAATTTACACCCTCAGCCTGAGATTCCCAGGCAGCAGTGTGACTTCTTAGCAGTTCCTAAGGCTGGGAAATGAAGCTGTGTGTTAAGTTCTAAAACGAACACAAGACACGAAAAATGGATCCCTAAAATGCAGCCAGCTCTATACGATCTTTGCACCTAGTTTGGCTACTATAAAATACTTGATACCCTTGACCAGCTCAGACACAGGATGAAAATACAAGAAGTTTTTTTCTAAATCTTTTTCTTCCTATGTCTGCATTTCATACATTTTTGCCTATGTATTTTCACAAACCATGTAAGATGACTACAGTCTCTGAGGAGGTTAAGCAGAGACAACCATGAGCTCCATGCAGCAAAGCTCCCTGTCACGATAAAACATGAACAATGCTGAGCCGAATTAAGGGCTGGTGTAACTGAAGTAACCCCAGAGGGTTGCAGAGGGACAGATTTGCACACACACTTCCCTCCCTATTCTAAATATACTGTTTCTGCTTTACAGAATCAAAAGCAGAGTCCCAACAGGCAAAGGAATCAACTTCTAACACATGCCCCACAATGGTGAAAAAGGAAACTCTCCACGTTTTTCATGTACTCACAGGTTTCATAAACAAATAGGAAAGCTTTTGAATTAAATGTATTTTAAAAAGCCTTCAAAGAAGAAAAAGAAACCAATTTGAAAAAAAGAGAAAAGGCATATGAAGGGTAGGAAAAAGCAATGACTTTTTTTGTGCTGAACACAGTGATGAATGATGAACAACTTGTGTTTTCTTGGCTCAGGGTCTGAACTGGCATTTGACAAGCCACTGTAATAACATGCCTATTATTATTATACCGACACCACAAACACTGGTGACTTCATGTGGGCACCTCAGACTTTTGTGCCTGCAATATTCTGCTCCATGTGGTTTGCTTTCCTTTTCAAACACAGGGGTGATCTAAAATACCCCGAAGAATACAGCATCCTTCCACAGACTAACCTTAATTAGGCTAAAAAAACCATGCAAGGCAATGCAAGCAGCTAACTAGTTTGTCCGATGCCTGAGACCAGGCAGAACCAAGAACACATCTCGCTACACGTGAAACAAATCCGAGGAATCCTTCACGCTATTTAGAGTTGTTACTAATTTGCTTTTGCCATTCCTCAACACCACTAATCGCTCCATGCCCAGCCTGAAACAGCAGGATAAAGTACACGGATCTACTTACAGAGATCTCGTAGCTCCATCGCTCCCGATGACAAATTCACCTCCCACACGGCAGCGAGCGAATGACTTAATGCTGCCTTTCGCGGGCGGCACCGTGCGCACGGGCAGCGGCGGATGCTCGGCGGGGATGCTCTCGGCGGCGATGCTCTCGGCGGCGATGCTCTCGGCGGGGCCCCGCGCCCGGCGCGGCCATGGGAGAGGCGCTGCCCCGCGGCCGCGCACCTTTGCCCGCCGCGCTGCCCGGGCTCCGCGCGTAGCTCCGCTTATGTGCCGGGAGCCCGGCGGGCTCCCATTGGCACGGGCGGGCGGCGGCAGCCAATGGCAGCCCACTCCCGCGGCAGGGAAACTCCTGCCCGCTGATTTAGCATCTCGGGAGACCGTATTTCCGAGGAAGAGCGCCGCTGCCCTCGCATCCTGCCATCGCACGGCGGGGATGAATAGACCAGAGATCTCCGTCTCTGGGGCTCCCCCTCCCCGCCCGCTCGTTTAGTCCCGGAGCCCGGCGCTCACCCAGAGGAAGCGCTGATGGGGACCCGGCACCCGCGTCCACCTTGTCGGGGACCGCGGGGGAGAGCGCCGGAGCTCCACAATTACTCGCTCCATCGCCATGGAAACAGCCTGGATGCAGCGGGCTGGATTTGTGTAGCACATCTGCTGCCAGGCTCATAATCAACTGCAATCTCATCTTTTGTCCCTCTGCTTTCGCTGCTTATTTGATTGTGAGTTTGCTCTCTCTTTTCATACATGCTGGGAAAGTACACTCAGACAGAGCTGTGTACATGTTGACTTTCTCCCAGTGCAAACGTGCCACGACACACATATGTGTGTGCACATACCCCAGGAGTATTCACTTGTATGCATGCATGTGTATGCTACGGAGGTGCACTCTCTGTGTTCCCAAATCACACAATCATAGAACAGTCAAAGATCGATCACCTAGTTCCAAACCCCCTGCAATGGGCAGGGATAGCTTTTATGAGTGCTGGTCGCTTGAAGCCCCATCCAACCTAGCCTTGAGCACTGCCAGGGATGGGGCATCCACTGCTTCTCTGGAAATCCGTCCCAATGCCTCACTACCCTCACAGTAAAGAATTTATTCCTAATATCTAATCTAAACCAATCCCCCTTCACCTAAAGACCATTATACCTTGTCCTGTCGCTGTATGCCCTTCTAAAAAGTCCCTCTCCATCTAAGGGAAGTGCTCTAAGGTCTCCCTGGAGCAATTCCTTCTCTAGGCTTAACAGCCACAACTCTCTCAAGCCAGTTTTCATAGGAGAGCTCCAGCCCCCTGATCATCTTCCCTCTTTTGGACTTGCTCCAGCAAATAATACCCCTTACTCACATTTCACATTTAAGTAACTGATCAGCAGAAGACAGGACTACTGTCAAAGTACTGTATTTTGCTTTCCAGTATCGTATATTGTATCACTCCAAAAAAAGGTGAAAATCTGTGACAGGTATTAGGAAACCTCCAAAAATGCATCTGGCACCTATAGACAGTGACCTGAATCTTCATGCAGCTAATTCTACACTGGGTATTTCCTGTCCTGTTTAGGGCCTGATGAAGCATACCACTAAGAAATCTTTATGCCCAAAGGGTTGCTAATCATGGATGAAAAATCTGTCCTGACCTCTGACAATATAAGGAAGGAGAGATCATTAGAAGAAAGGAAGCAACACTGGAGAGAGAGAAAAGGTTCCTAAGCCAACAATGCAGTAAGCAAAGGAACAGTTTGGCATTTAGGGGAATTTTCGAGCTGCTCCTCAGACTTTCTCTGGGACAACTGAAAAAAGAAAAATCTTTCATCCTTTCCATGTTTCTGTTACTGAAACTGCAAAATGAGGAGAAAAGTCAAGTTCATGCATTTATATTAAAAAGATAACCTCAGACAAACCCTGAGACACTGACATACTATTATTATGGTATTAAGAAAAAATTTCAGATGGAAAAAAATGAGGATACATTCCTTTTTCAGGAACCCTTACCTGCATTTTGTTTGAAAGCCCTTCTTAAAAAACCTCAATATTTCTACACTGTACTAATAACAACATTCCACTTCATTTGCCATGGTAAATAAAAGCATTTTAAAATACAACATGACAGAGTCTTGCAGGTAGATTCATCTCCTTGTACAATAAGGGCTGTAAAATTTCTTCTACCTGAGTCTAATCCACACTCGAGGAAGGTCTTCCAAGCCTCAACAGCAAGGCCATAACAGAAAGCTTCTCCAGAGATTTGGCTTTTCAGAGTATCTGCGACACAATTATAATTCTTGACATAGAAATGGGCTTCTGAGAGAACTGTATTTGTAGTGCTGAGGATGCCATAAGGGTTCACTTCTGGCAGTGCTGTACTTCCGGCCTCTCATTTGCCTTTGGAGCAGCACCATCACCATAAGAATCATCCTAAGCTTGCCAGCTTTTGTGGTCAATCTTTCACTTCTGAAATATTAAACTGTGGAAAGATATTCAGTGTGCATTTTAAGTGAATGAGGGCTAATTAAAAAGCCTAGATTCACTGACAGAACTTGCTGCAGAAAAAAGCAGTCTGTCCAGTTCCATCCCTCTCCCACCCCTCTTTCCACCTAAATCACACAGAGGAGAGGGTGGTCTGGGAGTGTGGAGCATGCTCTGCCATTTGTCTGTGAATGGCGAAACACTTCAGCAGTTCCAAGGTTATTTTTGCTGGCTGTTATTGTCATGTCATGGACTGGAAGCACTGTCACTATGTAGAGCTTAAAAGAGTCATGCAAACCAACAAGTTTAAATTCTCCTGGATGACAAAAACCAAATGGCACATTCCTAGGAGGTCTCTGAAATTAATATTTTTTTAAAACCAATACTAAATTGAAGAGGTTCCTAATGAAATAAATTGTTTCTTTCTGTTACGTGATGCACAGAGTTCAAAACTCTTCATTAGGCTTTGTTAAACAAAGCCCCACTGCAATCAAAAATAATGATTTGCAGTGCAACTTTGATGTATCTGGAGAAATTTTCCCTTGGCCCAGTTTCCAAAACTCCCATCTGCATTTCACATGCTGACAGGGAGAAGATTGGTCCCAGATTAGGGCAACCAGTCAAGAACTCAGAAGACCCATTTTTAAGGTCTTTTCTTTCATAGGAAAGGAGCAGAAGTGACAGAGATCTCTGCTTCTGACGACAGCAAGCCACTAGATTTAAGGTTACGAAATCTCACCTTTGTCACTTTCTTTTCTTAGTAATCTCCCCTGCAAATTGCATTTCTTTTCCTCACAAGATTATGTTGTGAGAATAAACACACTAAGAATTTCATTGCAATCTAAAGCAGGACAGGACACAGATACCTAAGAAAGCTTTTCAGGGAGATCAAAAATTCAAGGCTAGAAAAATCCAGGCATTTCAAAGCAGCATAATAAATAAGATTTGTGAAAAAATATTCTAAGATAGCAGGATAAAATGATGCTGTTCAACTAAAAGAATAAAAGATTTCCAGGAAGGCTTCACACCAAAGCTGCTACTTGTCAATCTGACAGCAGCTCCTGCCAGTATGCTGTCATGGGCTAAGACCTGTTTGTGTGTGGGAAGCTGAGGAACAATCAGTGATGATATAATGCTTACTCATCCTTCTAGATCGTGGGTTTTTCTTTTTTTAGCTCAGATACCTAAAGGGGGAGATGGTTAACCTGCTAACAGTTCTCCAGTCATAGACTTGGTGGTTGGCTCCTAGTGACTCCTCTGCCAGTGCCATGAATTACCTGTTAATTCTGAGTAAACTTTCAAGCCCTTTCAAAAGTTCATTTGTAGAAGCAGCTGATTTGCACCAGGAACACCTAGTCCTGTTGATTTATTCCAGGAAGATCTACACATTTCCCTTTCACACCTGTGTTCTTGAATTGTCAATTAGGACCTAACTGTAGATAATACAAACAAGTATTTCAGAGACTTCCAAGGCCATATGTCACATTTAGTTTGTTTTTTCCCAAATCTTAGTATCAAAAAACCTCATAACTCTTTTATCAGGAGATCCCTACACTTTATTTCAAATGAGCAGCTTTGAGGGTTTGGTTGTTTGGTTTTTTTTTTTCTGCTGCTACTGCATCAGAAAGAAGTTTTCCCATAATAACACGTAAACGCAAATTAAAATGAAAATGCTGGGCCAGAGCATAAAGAGACATCTATCTTTTCTGCCATTTAAAACAGCTTGACTACAAACCACAAAGCTTATCTGACTAGGAACACACAAGTGATATATAAGCTGCTGAAAACAGTCAGTAACACAGCTTTGCAGATCAGATTAGACACGACCTTCAGGGGTGATCTGCCACCATAGTACCCAGAAGGTCTATACGAATTACAGAACCACAGAACCTTTCATTCTGCAAAGCATTTCCACCATCCAAGCACCAATCAGTGTATTCAGTTCACTACCTTCCCACGTGCTTTGACCACAGGGAACATTCAAGTCTCCTCCTGCACCACCAGGTAGGTTGCCTGCATTCTGAGGATGCACACACATGTTAAAAGACTTCAAGATACAAAGATATGCATTAAAGAAAATCTCCACTTGTCTTTTACAAATAAAATAGGAGCTTTACAGAACTTCATGCGACAGTCCTGGACATACACAACAGATGACTGTCTAGGGTGTTGAATTTGCAATTCTTCTTCATCTTCCCTGACAACTGAAGCTCTTCAGCTAAGCCAAAGACAGCCTACAAACAATCCTGAAATTGGCTACAGGAACTGACATGAATATTTCTCAGTTTTCCTATTGCTAAATGATTACACGTAGTCTGAGTAGTGAAAGAAGACTTCCTAGTCTAGACAACATGACTGTAGGCTCCATTTGCACCTTCAATGTTAACTCCAAAAAGATCTAAAATGCCTTGTCTTTGATACAGAACCAAAGAAAAACCCAAAAAACCAACCAAACCAAAAGAAGAAAGGCACCACAACTGCACATAAGAAACCTAGTCTGAAAAACGAAGAAAGACAAACTGGGTTGCTTAGAGGAAGACTATTCTGTCACAGTGAACAAATTTGGAGTTGCATAGCTTTTGATAAATGCACAAAGGAAAAAAAAAGAAAATTATTTCTAACCTTGGCAGTGGGTACAGCAGACAAACAACCTCAAGTGATGTTTAGGTTTGGCGGCAGTGTCATATACAATCATAGTTTGTCTTTGGATAGCTATCATATTAAAAAAGCCCTCAAAATACACAAGCCCCCGCAGCTGTCTGCAACCTTTAAGTCTTGCCATTTCAAACATACATTGCAGTCATATAGCATGAGAGGGCACTGAAGAATTTCAAATCAATTATAATAAATCCAGACAGTAGACAGCAGAACATCATTGGCTTCAGGATTCCTCACATAGTCCTCTTAAATACACAACTGCAAGAGGCTCAGAAATCACCTTGTGAGTTTTAAAATTTTCAGTACATTCAGACCACATGAGCACTATCTGCCAAATCTATCACATATTCTTCATCCACTGTAGGGGTTAGGATTTTCCCTGCTCCTTCTTTTGCTCACATTGTTCAAATGCATATCACAATTTTGTATCAAAACCCTTTGGAACATACTGAGAGCGTTTTCAGTCATGTAATTGTAATCTCAGTTCAGTCACTCTGTCTGGAGTACACATGGCCAGGACAGAACAATTTCACATCATTGCAGCATTTTACATCTTTAGCTGCTTCTCCAGCTTGTGCTTTCCACAGGCTGCCAAACAAGCAACAGCAGCCAGGTTTATCTTCAATCCAAACATTCTAAGACTTCCATTTAATGCTTGGATCTCTGTAGGATGGGCACTGTGGAATGTACATTGTACTAATACCGTTGAAACAAATTATGCCCTGTAGGTGCTCGGTCTTGCCTCTCTTACAGGCATGCATGTTCCCCCTCCATCTTATTCATTAGTGCACTGTGGTTTTCTTCTTCTGGGAGATGGTAGTTAAATCTCTACTCGTTCATATGAAATGGCAACAGAATGATTTCTTTAGCTTTTCTGATTTTAACAAAATCAAAGAGCAATAGGATGGACAAAATAAAGGAAAAAGTCATCTGTCTCAGTTATCTGAACTCAGTCACATATTGCCATGGTTCGCTGTTTAAATAATGATGCATGCTTTTTTTAATATGTTAATTGATTAAATAGGTACTTAGGAACTACTTAAACAGAAGATTATTTACCCCATTGACTAGAGAAACCCATGTGTCAGCACATCTGCTGCACAGGAAGATTAAATCTGTTCACACAAAACTCATGCTCTCCCTTGCTAATGGAGAAGAGATTAGTAGTGTGAGACCTGAAGCAGGGGCTTTGGGTTTTATCCAACAGACCCTTAAGACTGTCACAATGGATGATGCTAGAAAACATCTCTGGATTTCTAAAAACCCAGTATTTACTTGCCTAGGCATTCTGGAAAAATAAATGGGATTTTTATTGAGAAGAGTTTTCTACGTGTGTGTTTTAATTTTAAAAGCTTCTGCTGTATGTTATTTAAGAGTAACAATCGAAGTCCCAGCAGCCTTAAGAGGGAACTGAATTGCTGTGCACCTTTTAAGCCAGATGGACAATGCTAGTTGATGATGTTTAGAAAGAGTATACTGAAAAAAACTCAATTACAGAGTAATCTGTGCTTTGGTTCACCTTCCCAGCTGCTGCTGAAGGACCTCCAAACTATTATTTTAATAGCTGTTGAGGAAGGCAAATCCATGTTTTTCACATCCCCTTAGCGCTGCTTTTGCATCCCAGGCTTGCGTGGAAGGATAAGTGTTGAAAGGCTCTGGGGGTGCAGAAAGGGATTGCCAAGACTACAGCTAATGGGAAGAACAGGAAACACGAGTCCAGTTTCCAGCTCCAGCAAGCACATAACAAATTTTCCTGAGAAGAACGTGTTCTGTCTGCTTCCACCTCATGCAGGAATGAAAGTCAAATGAATGCTCACATAAGCTGAATGAACAGTTAGGGCTGTTTATCATGGAGATATTGCAAGCATGCATTTAGCTTCAGCTAGAAAGGGCAATATCCGCAATCCACACCCTCATAAGGTAATTCAGAGCACACAAAATGAGCTACTGATGCTTCTATTCTGTGTCAGCCTCTGGCAGCAGTCATCTGTTCCTGAGGATTTCAATGTCTCCCTAAGCTGGGCTTTGCAAACATCCCCTCCTCAGAGACACCAACAGCCACTTTTTCAATCCATGTACATGGAAATGTGCAGCCAAATATACATACCCCAAACGCGTGTCCCATGCACAACAGAAGCGTGCCCACACATGCCCATTCACAGCCAAATGTAGTATAAATAGCCTTGCTATATAAATAGGCTTGCTTAAATGAAGTCTCTTGCTTAAATAAGGTTGGCATAAATACTCTTTCTTTATGCTGCCTGTTTCATCTCACATTTAAGTCTGGAAAGTGGGCAGCCCTGTTGGAATGACCGGAGAAACTCCACTGAAAGTCAATAGATAAAAAGGACAGGTGAGCTCAGCATTGTGATGTCACTGGTGAAGATTTAGTGAAAAGAATAAAAAAGCAGGAAAATTCTTTTTTTGTATGAGTGTCTCGGATGTCAAGAGAGATAAACATGAGTAAGAGAGGCAATAAGGTAATTGCAAACAATCAGAGGAGATCCTCAAGCACTGAAGCAGCAGCCCACACAAAACTAAAGTTATATAAATATACCTTGCATTCTCAGTGTAAAAAAAGAGAGAAAAATAGAAAAATATTAGAAAAGTAACTTTTCCCTCTTTCTCAGCATCTTTGGAAGGACACCAGAAATGTACCTATGGACAGGATACTAGTCCATACTCCTCAGTATGCTCATGTGTGTACTCATCAATATGGTGTTATGGACATTTTCTGTCTTATCCTTTTCAAAATATTTCAAGAAGCTGTTAAGACTGCTTTCTCTGAAGATGGGTAGGAAGGACCGGCTGTCAGAAAGGACTCTCTGAACCTCCCTGCAGCAACCCTGCTTCACGTTCAGCCCACACACCAGGCCCAGCTCTATCAGTGTTCTGGCTCACTTTGTCAGGGCTGTTGCATCTGTTCAGAACTTCCTTCCTGCTAATGAGCCTCTCTCTAATTGATCTTCAGAGTACATATTTCTTCAGACTCGATCATGCACGAGCTAAAGATGCTGTCAATACTGCCTCGTGGCAATTGCCATCGCAGAGACAAGTCCCGCCTTGCACTCTCTTTGCTGAACCCTCTGCTCTTTGCACATGGTAGGTGGAATGATTTCTTCATCTTCCAAGCGAAGAGACAAATTTGTAAAGGTCAAGGAATGCAGAGGCAGTTGCAACAGTGGGTACAAACTCCAAGTTTTCCTCGCTCTTCATTACCCAGTCTCTGAAACACAAACATAACTACAGTGCTAAGCCGGTAGTATTTCTACCTGTTACATTACTGCTTTCTTCAGGGTTGGAGCATTTTCATTCCATTAATGCTTTCCTTTAAAAACATTTCAGAATTGGTTTTAAAAAAAACAAAAATAGATGCTTAAAAAGATTTCAGTCTTCCTAAATCATGCAGGGATATATTTTCAAAGCAGTATGCCAGGAGTATTCCACGTGACTCCCATTCATGTTAAAATTAGAGTCACCAGAATAAACTCCATATGCTGCTTTGAAAAGGTATTGCAATGTGTCCAAGGAAAATTTTTGCAGCTTAATGCTGCTTGTACAAATTTTTGCCTGTTTTTCTTCTTTTGATTTATAAATAGATTTTTAACATCCTGGGGTTTGGGTTTTTTTTGTTTTTTAAAATAACACTTTGTACTATCTGGAAAAACAGAGAGAAGGGATTTGCTGGTTTTCTTGGTTTCTCTGCAGCCGTTTTATTTTAAAATTATCAGTTTAATCAGAGTAGCTTCGCTTTGTAGGATGCAAAGCCTTTGGAAGCTTTTTCTATAACTCTTTTTTTCAATACTGTCACTATAGACAACCTTTCTACCCAAGCCACAGCCTGCAGTGAGGTCTGGCTGCCTTCCACACCTGAGCTGTTGTCCTGTCAAGTGGTGCTCAACATTTCTGTGCTAGCCAGAAACTAATTTTCACATCTGGACAGCGGGGAACTTTTTTCCAGAAAGGCCGAGGCATAGTGTGTCCTTGGCAACAACAGCACTGCTGCTTTGTGCTGGAGCCAGGCACCACGAACACACCAGTTTCTGTATTCATGGTCCTGTCTTACTTTCAGCCCAATACAGGGCATCTGTAACACCTGTGGCAGCCACAGCTAGCCAGCTGCAGTGCTGGGCTAGCCGTGGGGACAGTGTGCCCTAGTTTGCCATGGTGAGCATTGCCAATGCTGTGCTCACGTATGCACATACTGGTAAATACTGGTTGATTATTAAATTGTCATTTATGACTGCAGTCTCTCTGGTCATTTCAAGAGAGAGGGGAAAAAAATTCTGGCAGCTTTGGTTCTCTTGTAATTGCTCTCAAATTTTTACTGCTTCTAATTGTGCATGAGAGACTGTGCACAAAAAGACAGTGTGAATGCCATCCCTTCAGTTTATCCTCATGCTTCTCATTACTGTCTCAAATTGCCAAACATTTTCATTTCAGCCATTTACACCAAAAGTACAGCAAACACTGCATCTAACCACTTCATTACATTACCCTTTAAATTATGTAAACAAAGGGTAAATATTTTGCTCAAATGTAGAATATGCTTCCACCACAGAGGAAAAAAAATCCTCTTCTTGCTAACAGAATAGTGTATCAGGATATGAGAAAAGAAACCAAGATATAGTTGTCCTGTCATCAAAGCACTGATAAGTAAGGTGTGGGCTAAGTTCCAACCTCTACCATTAACTTTTCAGGCAACATGCAGGAAGACATCATTTATGTATTGTTGTTATCCTACTAAAATAACTAAACATCACCTTTCTGTTCTCCTTTTTTACCCTTCGTATATTCTGTCAATATAGATGGTGTTCCCCTTTAGTCATAAACCTGTGCTTAAAAGAAATACCTGGAACTTCCTGGGACAGTGAAATCACAGCTTGCACCTGAAGCTAGAACCTGTAAGCAACGGAGCTTTAGCAAAAGCAAAGGTTTTTGTACAAGACAACCACTTATAAAAAAACCCAAAACCCCAACAGCCAGCCACAAAACAACAAGCATCTCCAAAACCAATCTACTAGTAGCCAAACATGGCTCTGCAACTTCTACACACATGGCCTGCTTTAAGTATTAGGATTCAAATGAGCTAATGAGTTACTGTGGTTAGAGAAGTTACCATGTCAGCTATGCTGTAGCATAGCCAGTGGTAAGCATTCACTAAAACACGCTTTTGTAAATGTTGGTGAGAAAATTTTGAATACCTGCTTTCAGCTTCACATTTCCAAAGAGGCTTGAATGCCCCTGAATAGTAACAGTTCATCTGTCAGAGCTAAGACAAGTTAAAACTGCTTTAAAGGGATCACCGCAGTTAATGGGGAAAGCCTGACTTCTTAAAGTGGCTACAAAATCCATCACACAGATCTTTTACGCTTTATTTAACATTAGCAAAAATTTATGAGTTTGGTTGATGCTCCATCTGAGTTTGTTTCAACGATGATTAATGATAGGAATTACTATTTCTATTTACATATCCTACTGCATGAGAAAGTAGTTCTTACCCATAAAACTACAAAATAATTCAGGTTGCTAGACAGTTGTAGGCATCAAGTCCTGCAGACACAGCAAAACTAATTTCATACTTAAGTCAGGTTCCTCAGGGCAACTCTGGGCAAGTTTTGTTTTTCTCCAGGGACAAAGATTTCATAATCTCTCTATGCAACTGGTTCAAGAGCGGCACCAGTATCAGTAGTCGGGAGTATTTTATCCTTACATGCTAACAGTTTCCTTCATTTCCTTCTTTCTCTGTGTACTTCTGAGAAGGGTGTGCATCTTCTCCTCATCTTTCTTGTTCAAACAATGGCAGAAGGTACAACTGGATTTTCCCTGGATCCAGCCTTTTCCAGGATGAACAAATCTGGTTCTTTCACATTCCCTTTGAACACCACATGCTCCATCCTCCCCAACCATCTTGGTAGCCTTTTGCTGGACTAGCTCAATTTCATCGGTTTCTCCCACTTTGGCAAAACTGGACACAGTCTTCCAGCTGCTGCCTCATAAAGACCAAAGTGGGGGAAATAATCCCTTCCTCTGCCATGCTAGCTGTGCTTTAACTAATGCCGCCCAGCGTGCAGTTAGTCCACACCACACAAGGGTGCACTGGTGATTCATGGTACTCATCAGCCCAGAGACCATCGTACAAGCAAGCACCTACAGCAGTATTTGTAAAACATGGAATTAGCCGTTCTGAGTCCTCAATTTGCTTTGCCACTCACCCATCCTCAGCTTTTAGTATCAAAGAAAATATCCGCAGAAATTAACATCAAAACCCTGGCCATCGTAAAAATCAATACAAGATACTGAAGTGTTACTCTAGTACTAAAATCAAGAAGCGTAGAGAAGGAAATTAGAATCATCAAACTCTTTCAAATTATAATAACTAAGGCAAATTGAGCAGCTCTGAAACATCCTGTTCTCTGGAGCTTAAAATCAACAAGGCAATAAAACACTCTTAACCCATGCAAAGGTAAATAAGTTTTATGGAGATATTTTCTTTCTTTTCTCCTCAAGTAGAACCACCAGTTTAAAGATTTTGCCTGGTATTTTAAAGATTTTACACAGCAAAGGGCCATTTAGGCCGTGTATATAACTGAATCCATTTTCAAGCTGCACATACAGAGTAGCTTTTACCTGAAGTTCATCTCCCAGATTGGTGGAGACAATTTTCTTTTCTCTAAGTAAATTAAACTTTGAAGTCCATTGTGTGCAGAATTAGGCTAGATAAAGGAATATCCTGTTCTCTGCCATCAATATTAAAATGTTGTATTTATACCACTGCTTCTGAGGTAAGACTTTTTTGTCCACATGGATCAATTTCTAGGAATAAGAAACACATGTGCGCGTGTAATTCTGACTTCATAATTTTAACAGTGTCCTTCAGATTTCTACCACTGCTGAAAATACATAGCTGCCAGTAACACCCATCCTGGTTCCAAAAACTGGCTTCCAATACTCTATGACCTGCGAAAGGGTCTTTTCTGATGTCTTGACAGATGTGGCTGCCCAAAGTAGTCAGCAGGTGTCCTCAGCTAGAAAGTGAGAAAAACCATTAACACCCTCCTTAGGGCAGGTGGAAGTACTATGAGCCATGCCATTGCTCCAAGTAAAGAGGACAGGCAGAAAGAAAGTCTGGGGGAATAAATCCTGTTGGAGATTGGAGTACTAAACACAGAGAGAAGTTAAAGGAAACTTCAATTAAAACAGAGAGAAATTCAGTAAGATTGCTATATCCAGTCACTAGCTTTAAAAAAAAATCACATATAGGCCTTAAAATGAAGAAGAAGTACCAGTTATATGACAATCAAATTAAAAAAGAAAATCACTGGAAGAAAATAGCCCTTTAATAACTTCCAGATCCCTAGGGAAGGAGACAGTCCTTTAGCAATTTCCAGAACCCTAGCTTACATAACAATGAGTTATTGGAAGGAATCTTAAAATCTTGGCAGCTATGAGATTACATTCTTTATCTCACACATCTGATTTTACAAAAACAAGGATGTTTCATTTTTCCACTTGATGACTTTAGAGATGTTATTTTCACTATGAAGGGCTGGTCAATTGCTTCTGAAGAGGCTGACAACGTAACAATGATATGATGAGATTTGTGGTTTCCTTTGGGCTCTTGGTTAAGTACAAGAAGTTCTAAGCAGCATGTACTCTTTAAGCAAAATGGATAGGCCTGCAATTTTTAAGCTCTTGCTCCTGGGGTTCTCTTATCAGCAACACAACAATGATCGGTTAGTTTCCCCAAGACAGAAAACTGATGCTTGAAATCTGAAGACAAGTCTTCAGAGAAAAAAACTACCATGAAATTCAAAGCCTGTGTGGAAACTGTTTCTCCAGATACTTTCACAGAAGTCTTTTAGAAGCAGACTTGACATTCTTGATGCAAGGATTGGTTCTTGAGCATTGCAGTTTCATGGCCACAGCACAAATATCTTCAGCTGACACAGCAAGATCTTTAATCCTCTACACAAATGTCTTTTTCAAGGATTCTGATATTTGTTCCTTCATCTGTCCCTGTTGTTTGGGCAAATATGCTTTCATAGTATCAAATCTGTCTCCATGCCTGCGCTCAGCTTTTAAGGTGATACCCCTCAGCTTTCATATGTACTACTGAGGCCTTGCTCCTCTGCTTACCATGACCAACATATGAAGGTAACTTGAAGAACTGGGAGGGAACCTCCCAATAAATTACATTTCAGTCATTAATAAATCCACAAGATTTTTTGCATACTATTCAAATCTACACTGAAGAGGGGAAAGGGCAAAGAAAAAAGACCATTACCACTTTCAGAGGCACACACAACAGCTTCCATCCTGCACTAAGCTATTTAGCTCACAGTGGAAAAGTGGCAGAACCCAAGTTCACATGTCTAGAGCTTCACTACCACCCCAAATAACAACCACCTCTGCTGTGGTCTCAAGGCCAAATACTCTGTGGGGCAAAACCAAGCACTTCCTTCAGAAAGTATGTGCTAAATCCCTCACCTCTTCCATATTCCCTCTCATCCAGTGTCTGGGAACTAGGGGACAGTTCACATTAGCATACCAAGGCCCAGTTTAACCTGTGACCACCTAATAAAGGTAGCCTAGAGAGAGCCAACAGAGGCTGTGTTGGCCCAGTGTGCATGGTGTGGATATGGATTGAGATAGCTGATGTGGGTTAAAGGAGAGGAGAGGAGAGCCCATCTGCCCCCACACACCATCCTCTCCTCTCCCACTGCCTTCCAGCAGCCCTCCCTCCCATCTGCCTCTCTCACAGCCAACCTTAATTTACACTGGTGCATCGGGTAACAGGATCAGCTTGTCAGATGCTGGCCAGTTACCTCATGTGCTAAAAATAGAGACAGGCAGCAGCAGCCACTGACTGGCAAACGCCTCTTTAATGGTGACTGACATATTCAATCAAGACAATACTCGAGATGTAAGCTGCAAACAATGAAGGACATTTGTATAAGGACAGATGAGACAAAAACAAATAAGCATCCTGGCTTTGCTTACCAGACACATATGAAAGATTTCTGCTGCTCTTTTCAACCATGGTACTATTTAGATTACAATTACTTAAAGCAAACCAACAATAATACAAGCTCTTCTGCTGCTCCAAGAGAGGCTATAAAAATCTCATTGTCAGCTGCATCATTCATCACGATAACCTCATTTCAACTGAAACAGAATTTCTGAGACATCACCTCTCCCCGCTTCCTTCCCTTTTTTATTTGCCTATAATAAGGTCTATAGTCTGGGGAGCTCTCAGGCTGAATTCCATGCATTGTGATTCACAAAGTGAAAATCTGGTATTATATGCCCACTGACATTCACATCAGCAGCAATTCATGCAGCAAAAAGCCATATGCCATGCACCTCTGATTTAACTGTACTACAAAAACATATCCTAGAAAGAATAAATAAAAATACAGAGACAAGAGTGGTTCCTGGGATCTGATTATTATCCACACTTTTAGACAGGAATGACAGGGGCAATATCACAAAATATGCTGCTTTGGTGACAGTTCCAGTTAGGTTATATCATTTCCCTTCATGACTAACACACTCTACATGCAACTGAGACTTTTTTTTTTTCCAGTGCAAAAGGTTTCTGTGTAGTAGAAAAGGAGCGGTTGGCACAGTGTTTCTCCTCTGGTTATCGGGTTTCCCACTCAATCATCTTTTTGAAGGCTGAGAAAGTTTATTGGTTTGATCAGCACCCACTGAGATGAAAATGAAGAGTGCTTTGAAAATATGAAGTACCAGCAGCTTTAAAAATTATCATCTCTAGGGTGTTACACAGACCTCTATGTGTTCTACAGCAACATGCAGACTTCACTAGAAATCTGGGGGATAAAATTCCCTCTGCCAGTGATGGCTAGGTTTTCCACAAATAAGATTCCACTGCTGAAACCAATACAGTCTTTCATCACTAGGGAAAG
Organism: Cyanoderma ruficeps; assembly: GCA_008694505.1. Lineage (NCBI taxonomy): Eukaryota > Metazoa > Chordata > Aves > Passeriformes > Timaliidae > Cyanoderma > Cyanoderma ruficeps. The sequence continues at coordinate 4,611,599 of VZDJ01000782.1, read as the reverse complement.
GACAAGACAAGCTGCTGACCAAGGAATGGATTACATTAAAATACTCTTTTCTTGTATTAAATAACAGAGGTTTTGTCGAGACATCCTTTCCTTTCCTTGATTTTTGGCTTGAAGAATCCATCTCTTTGTTGGTGCACCCATCCTACCATATAAATGGGCAGAAATCAAGCTTGAAAATGCTTTTCCTTTTAAGGCTATACCCTCCATGAAATCACTGCGCATGTGATCACTGGAGAAGGATTGTTCATCTGTAACTAGGTATGACCCTACTACTAAAGACTTCCAAAGCCTTGTGGCAAAGACAGAAAATAGTAAAGATACTATGTTAAATGAAGACAGTCTTTGAACTAGAAAAATAGTTCATGAGCTACAAAGTGCAGAAAAAGGGCAAGTTAGACTCCTTCATTATGCAGTCTAAGTACTTAATTTTCTCAAATTAATTTTTTAAAATGTATTTGCATTCTTGACAATGCTAGTTCAGACAGAAAATTCTTCAAAAGGAAGCAACCATCAAGATTTAAAAATGTGATACTGTTGTTCAGTTCTTTCAAGCTTGACAGCCTTGATTTTTGGAATATGAATACTTAAATCTGATTTTTACAGACTGATGCCTCAGTAAATGGAAAGATGCCTCTTCAGCATCTTAAACACCCCTTCTCAGGTTCCTGCAGCCAGGAGCAGCAGATGAGTGCTATGGGACACATTTGGATATCTGACAGGTGGAGATAAATGTACAGAGATGGAGAAGACTAAACAGAGCCATTCCTAAATGAGCAGCTGATGAAGGCATACATTTGGAATATCCAGGTCACAAAAAGCATAGAGGAAACACTGACCAAATGCTAGGGAAAGGTCTTAAACAGGTTCTCTCTTCATCACATTCAATTGCACTGCTTATAAAACACCATTCTCAAAAAAGAGGTTGTTAATGGAATAGACCTGACAATTTTTCTGCACCCAAATTATGCTTTCTAAAAGATTCCTATTGTATTTGAAGGGAGTAATTTCTTCAATTAAAAAGTCTCATTTTCTCTGTAATCTATGCAGCAGACTTGCAAAATGTTAATTGCCACAAATTTTTTTATAAATTTGTGCATTACACAATTAATGACACAACATATTTATAGCAATTATCTGTTTCCAATAAAGGTTAATAAAGTGCTATTGGCCTCAGGTGTGAAAATATGGGATTTAATTTGTGCTAATCTGCCCCAGCCTGGGGAATAGTGAATTCATTCTATGTGAGAATAATTTATTTGCAATATCCCTGACTGATACAAACAAAGCATTCTCAAGGGAAGGTGCAATAAAGCTAACAGAGAGGTGCAATCATTCCGGCATTTCCCATCAGTAAAATGCAAACAGAAAAGCCTTCCAAAGCTTCTCCCAAAAGAAGTTAAATTCATCTGCTTCAGACCCGTAAGAAAACAACAATAATGCTTTGGAGGGCATCTGTGAAGAGCTATTTATCATCCCTTTTCTTTCTTCTTCCATTGAAGTGAAAAGGAGGTGACAAACAGGTGTAAAGACTGACCAAAGGATTTTACTTTCAAGTTTGCCTGAATTATTTTTTCTCTTGTTTGAAGTAATGCTTCTTTCATTTTTCTGAAGCTACCATTTGCCATCCTTCTCTAAGCCTCCCTGTGCAGCTGGGTGGGAGGAAAGAGAGGCACAGAGAGAGGAAAGCACCCCTTTGGGGCTAGAGCTGCTACTGCATCTGTGGCAGGGTGATGGAGGAGGCTGGAGCGAGTGGCCAGACATCCTGGTTCTGATTTTGACCCTATAGCTGCTTCACTGCCAAGGCATTTCAGCTCTGGGTGCCTTTGCCTCCTTCCTGAAAAGAAGTATGGTTTATCAGGACTTGGCCAAGCCTGCAGGGAGCAGAAAAGTGCAGAATATTGTTAGTGCCACTAGAGGGGATCACTTGAGTATGCTGGAGACTTGCTGCTCCCACAGCAGTGAGACAAAGCCCTGTCACTTCCAGGTCAGGCAGAGAGCCGCCGTGGCAAGGACTAGCATTAGGACAACAAGGTTGCAGCCAGGGGGCATTTTGGGCAGGATCTCTGCAGAGTCTGCTCCTCAAATCTCCCCAGTTTGCAGTGGATCCAGCAAAGCCAGTGACAGCTCCTCTGCCACGTTGCTGCTCTGACCCTTTCAAAAGGACCCCATAGGCCTTTGTTTGCTCATGGGTAACTCACATTATGAGTTACGTGAGTGGTGGGTTTGGCCCACCACACATGTTTTCACACAAACCACTGCTCACAAAAGTTTGCTTCTTAAGAGCCTGTCTTTGGACACTTAGTCATATTTTGAACTCAGCTTTCCACAATTATTCATCCCTACAGCTGCTGAAAATATGACAACACTGGACAAGATGAGAAACCTATGGCATGGCATTTCCAAACCTCCACCGAGGAAGGAAATAGGATTTTTCATTTTTATGTTATGCTTGGTTACCTTTTCTGTTATCTTGTCAGCGAGCAAGGAAAAATGTTCGCAGAGTCTGAGCATGAGCCATAAACATCTTTTGTGGTTATCAAATGCCTCCGTGTTTGCTTTGCTATTTAATTACAGGACTCACGTAGGGCATTTATTGTTTGCATCTGTTGGTGCTGTGAACAATGTCTACTCTTCTGATCACCACAAAGGCAGTTTGTTATGTGCACGCCTGTCAGTGATGTGTTTAATCATCCTGCTGCAGGGGGATCCGGTGCTGCAGCTTGGCGGGTTCCCTGAAATAGCCAGATACCACAAGGGCAGTTCCTCACCAGGTTGCCACTATGAAATGGACACTAGCTGAATGCTGAAACCAGTTTTCTGAGGTTTCTGAGAATATTTTTCTTATTACAAATTTTTTTTCCTCCTTCTATATTATATAATATTATTACATATTCTTATTACAAGATACGTTTTCATAAAATATTTAAAAGTTCATGTTTTATACTGTGATGATCTCAAGCACATGTCCGGAGGGCAAATTAACTAAATCTCTAAGTAACAAGAAAAATGCATTGGCTGCATCATTAGCCAACCTTGTCCCACTTTCCAATTCCTCAAACCTGTAGTTTTAGTGAATGCAGTGGATTTTGTTTTCAAGCTCTTTATATCATAGTACTTACAATTTTTTCAGTTTTGGCTTCTCCTATTTAACTTTAGCCACATTGGAATGATAATCTGCATCTTGTTATGAGCAGTCATTTTTGGTTATCTAAAACCCAACAACTACACTACTACACTAATAAAAACAGCCATATTGTGCCCATTCTCTATAATGCAGCTTCGACACTCTGCTAGTCAAGTCAAAAAAATTTGTCTTTTTCTTTCCACGCTGGAACTGAAAGCAGTTATTTTCACTCTTGATCTGCTTTTTTTAAGATGGTACAACACTAGGAACAGAATTAGCAAATTGCTCATTCTGTTCTGCAGGTTCAATAACACAAGCTATGGCAGCAATTAAAATAATCCATTTGCTCACCCTTCCTCCTATTAGCACGTGAACTTCAAACCCATGAAAAGCACCTGACTGAAATCTCTGGAAACCAGAGTTAAGAGGATAATCTTGTCACCTACACAATGTCCTACTTGTTGTCTCCTTGTATCCTAAGAAACAATATGTGTACTTTACAAGATGATCATTAAAGAGATAGCAATCACAAGGTAAATCCACATTAGGGCAGTCCAGGCACATTTACTAAAGTACCTCTAGTGGGGATCAACAAAAAATTCTCCTTTGGGAGTATGCTTTCATTTGGCCCCATGGGAGGAATTTTACTGTTGGGCGAGTACTTTGAATTTCACCTACCATCGTGTTAAAAATAAACAATAAACCCCAAACCAACTTAAGTTCATCTCAGTCTGTGTGGCAGCAGAAGCTGATTACTCTGAGCAAAGTGTAGCTTGTCCCTACGTGATGGAAATCTGACTGGTGGGCACCTATTTAAATGGGCAGGCTGCTGATGAAGGTTTCTAGATGCTGGATGTGAGATAACTCAGGCCAGCTGTCTTACAGTCAGCACTGACTCCAAAAATCAATACACAAGGCTTTCTTCTGCTTTAATAAAACATGTAGAAGTATGTAAAGCTTGGAGACTAGATTATATTTTCAAAGCCATAAACCACGCTCTCTGCTCACAAATGACTTTGGGGGAAACTTGTAAAGTGTCCTTTGATCATCTGTAGGCTCAAATAAAAACAAAAGGGTTTCAAATGGAATTGTTGCTACTTGCACGTCTATCTATACAACTGCATCTTAATTTCTCTAGGAAACTCACAAAACATGAATTATGCATGTCTTAAAATGTTACAAAGGCTTAATATAAGCTTAGCTGCCTGTCTGAATTATTCTATTCAGATGTCTACTAGTATATAAAGAGACTGAAAAAAAGGTTTTAGGTCTGACAGTGCCATACGATCACCATAGACATCAAAGGACTTTTTTCTGCAAGAGTTGACAAAACGTGTCTCTTTTACTGAATAAGAATTGGGTAAAGCATGAGATCATAAATGTTTCACTAAAATACCATAAAACTCTTCCAACCATGAGCAAAGTGCTGGTTTAATTATTTTTAAGACTTTAAAAATTAACAAACCTATGTAGGATCTCCACAACATAAATTGAAGAACCATGATGGCACAGTATGCCATTTTGTCATCAAAAGGAAATCTTAATATGTGGCTTAAAGAACCCTTGAGAGCAAGCAATAAAACCTGAGGGGAAATTCAATCACCTCACCTCTTTTAGTGCCTGTCATTCCCCAATTCAAGAGAGGAGGAAATAATTCTCTGTATGTGCAAACAGACCTCCTACAGACCCCCAATGTACAAGCTACAGTGATTAATCAAAAGTTTGAAATTAAACTATAAAACTCCTTTTCTTCAATTATGATTAAACATCAAAGCAAGCAGTCTCGATTTTTTAGCAGAATATCCAGATCTCAAGAGTTACCAATCAATATACTGAGAGAGTCCAATTTTGTTTGGAGGTTTTAAGGAAAGAAGGGATGGAGAAAGGAATAAAACAAATGATCCCATCAGGCAGGGAGATAGTAAACCGTAACAAAGTTGTGTTTCATACACTACCATGACAATCAAGTTATTGAAACTGAAAAATGGTAACACAAAGAGAAGATGGAAGATTGTATTTTTTTCACACAAGGAAATTACTGCATCTTGTGAGGTCTGCTCTCTTCCCATTCACTTCTGCAAGGATGGGCTGAATGCTCCCTGGGCCCACACGGCCCTCGCCTGCCAAGTTTTCAAAAGTGACTCCATAGAATTGGGTACCCTTAGCACTCAGGGAAGATGCAGACAGAATATTAACATGAGGTGATCACCAAAGCGTCTTGCCAAGTAAGGATGAAAAATGGTGGTGTTTAGTTTGGTAAAGCCATGGGCTGCACTGGCAGCTGTCACCTACCAACCTTGGGTAAACCTTGGGTATCACCATATAACACATCTGCCCCCACAAACCCTCAAGTGCTTCACGAGCCCACACAGCAACACAGTTGGCTTCACTAACAGATCCCTTCAGATGTTTATCAGCTGAGTAATTCACATCACCACCACATGTCATTTGAAGGGGATAAGAGCACAAAAATCTCCTTATGACTCTAAGAAAAGACTTAGATAAGCAAAACATAATTACAGAAGTGTTAGAAAGGAGAGACACAAGAGCTTAGCATTCCTTCCCCTTTACAGAAACAGTTACAAAATCAAGAGTGACTTCTGCAGGCAGAGATGCTGGGTTCAGGATCATGTGGCACAGTGCCACCACCAGACACAAACCCTGGTAGTCCAATGGCGAATGTTTGAGGTTTGCCTCGCTGAGTTAAGAATTGCCCATGTCTTCAATGACACATGCAGTAAAACACAGTGCCAACATTACTGAACCTGACAGAACAGACAGGTGAAGTTGCAGGACTATCAGGAACAGAAAACACAAGCAGCAAACTAGTCATATCAGAGAAAAAACTCCCTGATCTCCTATGAACCTCCACAATAATGCCTAACACTGCAAAGTAAATTCCTTTGTTTTCTTTGTAGGGTGACCTGGGCTGGTGCCAGAAATGGAACCATCCTTTATCTAAATTTCCTAGGATTGCTAATAATATTTCAATTCAAGTTGTGGGAAATTATGTAGACAAATCCTTCTTCTACTGAGATAGAAGGTCTGTACGTAATACGCAGCTGTTAACACATTTATTTTAAACAACAACATATTATGAACTAGTCTTTATAAAGTTGCTTTTTAAGCTCTTGATTTTAGCAACCCGTTACTGTTCAGTGAATTATCTTGCTATTGCTCCTTCTGTGTTCCTGGATCATTAGGTAGGAGAAGCATGTCAGAAATCCCACATAAGAACAAGGCTCGAGGTCATTTGACTACGACACCGTGCATATTGGACTTCCTTTCTCTCTTTAGCCAGGGCTCTGGTGCTGCTGCTGCCAACTAACTTGCCTGAAAGAACTCAACAAAGGTTATTCCTCACTGTGACCTAAAAATTCACCTTCACTCTGAAGCAGAAAATAGACATTGGGACCACTTCAATAATCGACAATTCCAATTAGAAGTCAGGCATGATCATTCCTATTGGCTCCAACATAACATTTGAGTCTAGTGACTTCAGAGCACTTGTAAGGCACATGTTGACAGAGCAGTAGTCTCACTTTTCACTCCCAACCAACATTCTACAACCAACATCTCCCAGGGAGAGCCTCAAGATCCAGTCAAAGGATCCCAACCAGAGATACTGCTCAGCCTCATAGTAAATTGGGTAAAAACTGGATGTCTAGGGACCACTAAGACAGACCTGTTCTTTATTGCTTTTCTGAGGGTCAGGAGATTGGCTGAAGCTTCCAGAATTCTTACTGGTTGAATTTTTATTTCACTGGTTTTCAGGCTTTGTTTGTTTGTTTGTGGGGTTTGGGGGTTTTTTGTTTCATTGGTTGGTTTGGGTTTTTTGGTGCATTGGTTGGTTTGGGTTGAGTTTTTTTGATTTTGTTTTTGTTTTAGCAGGCTAAACTGCACAGCCTTCTGTCATGATTGTGTCCACTCTTGAATATTTTATCACTTTAGTGCTCACATGAAATGAAAGGGATGCACAGAATTATCACTGCAGTAGTATCTCTGCATTATTTACAACCTTGGAGGCTGCAGCACTTCAGCATAATATTGCTAACATAAAAAGGCAGAATTTCCCCTCAAGCCAGGATTTTAGCCTCATAATCTGCAGTGCAACATGACTGAAAAAGGTCTATGAACCTCCTTACATCTCCCATCCTCTATCCACCACTTTCTAAATGCTGGCATTCCAATGTGCAAAGTGTCCAAAGAGATAAATGTCTAGGCTTTCAGCAGAACAGGAATTAGTAAATCCCTGTGCCTCTAGGGAAGAATATATATTGTCTTGTTTCACCATTCTTCCCAGTTATTCCCACCCCACCCTTGTTCTTGCCTTGTTAAAGTCTTCTGAAGTTGCCCTCATTTCCTTCCATGTCTTGTTCAAAAGCTGAATGCAGATACAGAAGAACTCCTCAAACGATCTGTCATGGGTGAAGAACATGGGATGGAAATCGTTGCAGGTCTCACTGGCTAAAAACAGAAAAACAAGGGGGGGTGGAATAAAACATGTACAGGCAGGAGCTTAAAAAATAAACGTAAAATACCATCAGCCACGAAATTTAGAAAGTAGTGCATTTGAATGAAACCCCAGTTCTTGAAGCAAAGGATGTCAAAACACTATTGTGAAAAGCCAGCCTTGGTCTACCATCTTAAAGAAAACAAAACACAATATAGACCCTTGTTTTAGGGGACCAACAGCAAGAAGAGGAAGCAACTACCTGTTTGTCTGAATATTGTCTCAATGTTTTTTGTTTGTGCCAAGTTTTGTTGCTCTATCTGGGACAGAGAGACAAAGGGAAAAAACACAGTTCTCCTCATCAAAACAAGAGCCTTCCCCACTGCTATAACAGCATGGTCCATCTTGCCTGCTGAAAACCAAATACCAGGGCCCATCACTCACAAAACAGGATTAGATCAATGTACACACTGAAATGTGAAGCTCTGCTGACACGGCAGATGATCTACCATATTGTACAGAGGTAACAAGAAAAATGTTGACAGATATAGAGGTGAGAATATAACTGATTAAATTTGTTCCAGCATCAAAAGCAATGGATCTTCTATAATCTATCCCTTTTCTGAGACAAACATAATAAAAACCAACCAAACAAAACCAAAAAACAATTCCCAAACTTCCTTATTTTTTATCAAATACTGGCTTTAAGGAAGTAAAAAAATCAAGGAACACTGTAGTGATGATTCCAAAATGGAAAAGCAGGAGTGTGCTGTGATTCTCCTTGAGCACAGAATGAGTTTTCAAAAGCTAAGGACTGAAGCAGTGCTGACCTCTGGGCATATCTGAGCAACCTGAGTAGAGAAGAGCCTTTAGCCAAGGACTGAAAAGAATCTTTAAACTCTGTCATGACTTGCAGGACTACACCAGTAGTTTGCATATCTATGTTCTTAAAAAGGCAAAGAAAAAAACAAAGTCAAGCTGAATAAGCTTTCTTTATATACCTAGTCCCCAAATCTCTCAGCTTCAGCTTTCATCCCTTCATGAATTCTCCTCTGAACTTTTCCAGCAGTCATTCATATGCTTAAACAGCAGCACCTTTCCTTACTTCAGGATCAAGCAGCCACTGCTTAGGCAAACTTCCTCCTGCGCAAGAACAACGGAATTATCAAGCACTGGGATAAATCACATTTTCCTGAGGCTAAATTGCTGTCTGACATCCACTTTCTCTCACTGGAACTGGACAAATTAGAACTAAGACTGTGCAGGAGGATGTGAATGGCTCAGGCAGGCTGACTCTCTGCACCAGCTGCAGACACTTCCTCTTGGTCCCTCTTCTAGGCACAAACTCTCCAGTCAGTGTGTGTAGTTACCTCTGCTGCACCACCAGCTCTACTCTAGGACCATGAACTGTATTTAGAACCACCTGAACCCACAAAAAGATAAAAGAAAAAAAAGTTTCTGATCTTTCCCAGCATGCAGTATTCCAATTAGTAAGCAAACCTCTGGAGCTTATTTGTAAATTTGAAGCTTAATTTTAACATCAGATTTACTAAGACCTAATCAATTCCTCATCTACATGGAAAGGATGGGAGTTAAATTTGGAGCACAGGTTTAATTCCAATCAAATAAACCCCATTTACTTCAAAGGATTTTTAGTCAAGGGAGAATTAGTCAAAGCAGGGACCTATATTTATGAGGAACAACTCAATCCCTTCCGAAGAACAAGATGCCTCAGGCGTGCTTTCCAGAGCACCTGCAGCTTCCATTCATTCCACTGGAGCTGCAAGGGCTCAGCACTTCCAATAATCAGACCCTTCAGCCTGTAATAATGTCAGAGACACAACAGAACAGAGGACACTTTTCTTTAAGTCATGAAATACTACAATGATGAGGAGAAATAAAATAACACCAAGCAGAAGAATGCAGCCAGTACCTTCACTGTATAAATCACAGCACGAAACAAGGCAATAACCCTCGACACACACTGGCCTTTCTGATCCTCCTCAAAGCCTGAGCTTCTCACTGCTCCTGCTCATAAAAATCAATAAATCAAAATTAATAGAAAGGCTAGGGATTCTCAGAAAATTGATCACTGGTTCTAACTCATGCTCCTTATGATAATCAGCCTCACACTGTATCTACTATGCGGGCTGTTCTGCATGCAGAATTAGAGATGCCACCTCTCTCCACCTTATTTTTGAAGTAGGCAATGGATGAATTTTAATGGCCTTCAGTTGCAAAATGAAAGAGTAAAAATCACTATTACTGATATAAATGGAGAAAGTTGGGCCTGTTAGAAGGCAGGATGAATATCTTAAAGCACAAAACAAATCCTAGGAATAATTTGAAACCCAATGAGAAACAGCTGCTTCAAAATTCCCACAATCATCCAGATAGCAGAGAAAAAAAGAAATCTAGTCTGCTTCAGCAGTAGCCTTTTCTATGCCTTGAAAATTCTATCCACACTACTACAAAATCATAGAATTTAATGGAAAAACCTTAAGGCTGCAGCTCTAGTTAAATCTGCTCAGAGTGTTTAAATATCTAATGAAGGATAACCCTTGTCCCAATACTTCCCTTCTCCTCCTGACAGGTGAGTTGAGGATGAAGAAAAAGGTAACGCTGTTATTGCTATTGTGTTAAGACCTAAGTAAGACTAAGTTACAAACTGCTGTCTTTGCCCACTTTCCAACCCCAAGTCAGCATTTCCAATATCAGACCACTGACCAAATTTAGAGGCTGCCCAGTTTTAATAATTAAAAACTTCTTGAATTTATTTTTTCACTAACTTGCAATTTGACTAGTTCTAAACTGAAACAGAACTCTAGTCTTGGAAAAATTTGGAGACCTTCTGCATAAGAGCTGTGTGAAAATTCTGGCCCTTAAGCCCAATACTTTCCAACTTTTCACAGGCAGGGACCAACCACATTTACAACCACATAAAAACATCCACATGGCTGCAATGTGGAGACACAAATCATCATGATTATTCACCATCAAGTTTTAATTACGCCTCTGAGAGATCACCTTCAAAATGCAAGCCACAGATGTCTAGCCTACATAAATCAGGTGAAGATCTTGTTGATTTTCCATTCTTGGCACACTTCTTGGAGCTGTAGATCAATATGTCACCTCTCAGGATGCAAGTAGTCCCTCAAGTTTCTAGCTGAACTATAGATGAAACTTTGAGAAAGAAGCTTAGTTCATTTCTCATCATAAATTCCACTGGCAAAAAAAAAGAGCTAATTTGTACCTGGGAGTTTTTGTGGTTCCCACAGTGTATATTTTTAGTGTCTACTCAACACAATTTTGTCTGTCAGCTGCTTCCTAAATTACAATAAAGACATTCAAGCATCTCAGACTGTTTGAGGAGTAAACAGATTTGACATGTTACATTGCTCCTCTGTGGATTAGTAGAAAACAACAGGCGAAAAAAATGGTGAGAAAGAGGAAGAGTTGTACCTTCATTTTGCACCCCATCTGTAAACACCTTTTCCCAGGAGACAGAGTATCATCAGGGTTGAATTTCTTTTAGCTGTGTCAAGAACTGCTAGGTATTTGCATATACGCAGAAGCCTGTCTTGAAAGGGGAGATTATGTGATGATGTTTCAATAAGTGTTTTGCTTGAAGTACAGCAGAGATTTAAATTTCAAAGTTGCTGGGGGGAACTGAACATGGGCAACAGGGATTTCTCCATGCAAGATAGACTCCAGGAAAGGACCAGTGCACCAGACCAGACAGCAGACTGCTGTGTCACCTCACTATCCAAAACAGTATGAAAAAAAGGCCATACATTTTCATACTGGCTGATTGCTGTAAGGGCTTGTTACATTCCCCCCCCCACGTTAAAAAGTAGACTGCACATAGATATCTTCTATACGTGGTTTCCACTTGGAAGGGAAGGAAAAGATTAATACCATTTCTTATCTTAGATTGTTTTGTGGAACACCAGGGAGTAATACAGAGATAAGATCACCCGGCCCCCAAAGCTAGAACAGCAGGCAGAGACACAGTGAGACAACTCTGTAGGCAAGGTACTGCCCTTGATCTTGAGAAAACTCTGCTTTCTTTCTGACTCTGCTAAACTGCTGTGTTGATAGTACTCATCCCCCATCGTGTCTCTAAAATGGCATGCAGTAATTCTGACCTCCTTTGTGATGTTCTTGAATTCAAGAGATGAAAAAGATTGCACTGCTATGAAAGCCAGATCTATCATGAAGGGAATGTTTGAAATTAGGAACCACCCAATCCATTATTTAGAAAATCCATTCACGACACTATGGGGGATCAAGGGGAGGTGACTTAAACACTAATTTTTCTGTAAATTTAAGGCTTGGACTCATAAAATTGGGAATGCATATGAAAGACAATCACAAATGAGACACTTAATTCAAGGATGTCAGTTATGTACAATCATTCTACAAAACAGAACTTCAATAGACCTGATTAAGTAGATAATAAATAAAAGTCATAAGGTTGCTCTATATTCTCAAATATTTCAAAAGCGGGGGATCAGCTTAAATCAATCGTGTTATTCAGTCAGCCATCTAAACACGGGCACCTGGCAAAAATGCTGTCATGCAGAGAGGCAGGCAGACACCTGTGGTGAGGAGCCAGCCTCTCTGCTAGGGGAGGTATTAACAAATCCTGTGCACCCTGAAACTCATCAAGAAAAGCAGCCTGACATTGCATAGGAAGAAATTTGAGGTGAGGGAAGCAGTGATGCAGAACCCTGGAATACCGGCTTGCAAAGTCCCAGGGAGAGAGGGGTTCAAAAACATCTCCCTGTCTGAAAAGTACCTGGGAGCCATGTGATCCAATTTTCAAAGAGAGCTGTGCTTTCTCTTCCTGAGCTGCTGCTTAATTCAGCGTGAGTCATTTATCCCTTCAGTTGTTTTCCCGAATTTCACAGAATGGAGATGATAATATTTCATCAGAGAGGAGGCGGGTGGAAAGAGCCACTGCAGCTTCTGAAGTGCAGCAAGATCCACGAGTGAAGCGTGCCATACGGACCTTGGAAATATCATCTCCACTTGGCATGGGCTACTCTGGGAATATTATTTTCCAATAAGAGAAGGACCAAAGAGCAACTAATTCTCACTAGCTCTCAGGAGGAGAAGCACTGTAATTTCTGCCTCTCCCTGAAAATGCAATACAGTAAAAATAACTACTGCCACGACTGTTTTTATATATGCAATCAAAAATTCTCTCAGTAATACAAGAACATATAAGAAAAAGAGCACCTAATACTGTAGAAATATGGTGATTGCCAAGTTTTCTAAACTGCTGATCCCTGTGGTCTGCCGGCCATAATTTGAACCTTTGGCTATCTTTCTGGCACGTGGTAGGGAAACAGTGTAATTCAAAGCAAGGAAGGTCACTGGCAGTGGCAGTGCAGTAATGAAGTAGTAATATTGCTGCCAATCGTGTGATTTTCTTTCCTAGGGAACAGTTCTTTTTAGAAGACTCGACTGGTATTAGAACAAAAGCCACCAAAATTGCCTAGCAACACAGGGCTACAAGAGAGCTTCAACATTTTACCTTACCTGATCACACATTTAGTTGGAATAGAAACTATAAGAAATTGCTAAGCATGCAGCAAAACCCATCAACTCAAACTCCTAAGAACATAAGGCAATACCATTTCTCTGAACCTGTGAGATCTATAATGGTGCTATAGAGGGAAACTGGAAATAAAAGCACACATAAAAGGCATCCTACGGTCTGCAAGTTTCTCAAGGCTGAGAATAAATTTTAATACGCAATGAAAAACAAGGATTCCATGAAACTTCAGGACTAGGATGTTCATGGCATAGGCAGCCCCAAGCTCTTTAGTAAATTCCCCAGATTTCCTTTAAAGGTGACCGCAGCTTTGTCAGAAAAGCATATCATATATCATTAAATAAAGGAGCCACTCTAAAAATCCACTTCTCCCACTGTCCCAAACAAAAGTGGTGAAAGAAGAACCCTGACTACTGCAGCACAACTCCATAAAGCCCTGCTCTCATCACTACCAACAGATCCAGCAGTCCAGAGGTGGCAATAAGCAGGCATGAGACTCACTGTGCCACATCCAGCAGTAATGGTGAACTGAAAAAAACCTGTGGAGCCAGTGGTGTCCACACAGACAGGCTGATAATGATATTTGTAAAGATAAAGACCCTTTGCAGCTCTCAGTAAATACAGAGATTTCACTGTACCTGCTTAGACCAGACCAGAAGGCTGAACACTGTTGTTTGGAAATGCAAACAGAAAGCCAAAGTACAAAGAGAATTTTTAAGAAGGCTCTTATAGGCAACTAGGAAATGAGAAAGATTACAAAGATCATCATGCTGATAAGAGTTCCCCATCTCGTTCAAGAGCAGCCTATTTTTGTTTGTGACAAAACAGGTGCCAATTATAAATAAATCTGAACTGCCTCTGCAATCTGTCACAGCATACTGCTGGGCAACAGGAAAGTTCTCTGCTTCCCTCTTGATTTCTCCACTACTTCCAGTACTAAAAAAAGCAGTAACCAATAACAATAATAAAATGTAGTTTTAAAACCTGATGGATAAATTGGAATATCATTTTCAGAAGTGAGGGAGCACTTCATATGAATTAGTCATGCACTTCTAGAAGAAAACTCCTTGAGAGTGGAAATTGTACGAAAAAATCAAGGGCTTAAATTCATCATACCAAAAAAAAAAAATTCTTCCTTTGGGAAGAAAAGGACATAGGTCCACAAACACATATCTCTAATTATGCTCTGGTATATTTGTAGTATCCCTGAACAACAGTATAGAATCATAGAATTATCTACGATGGAAAAGAGCTTCAAGAATATCAGAATGTTACTTAAGATGAGAAATTTGCTTGGGGCCTATGAAGTCTTTGTGGTCACTTCTAGCAAACATATGGAATAAGAGGGAAGGAGATATATCAAGAAAAATCTGCAGAAGGTTCGTTAACAAATAAACATATTATATAAATCTTTCTTACAAATGTTAACACTGCTTCTCTGTCAGGTTCATGACATCTTGCAAAGCACAGAGAATTATGATGGCTACATGAAAGCTTAAAAACTACCAATCAAACCACCATATAAAAAGCATTTCTCACAATTTCTAGGCCCACAGATTGTCTACTTGAAGTCCAGCAGACACAGGTAGTGGCACTGACAGAAGGCCAGCTAAGCTCAGACCTATGAAGGGAAGCACCTTCTCACATCTGTTCCATGTTGACACCCTGTTCCCTCACCTGTTGCACCCTTTCTCTCTTAAACCCTCAAAGAAACTAGACTTAATCTCACCTGCAGACAAATCAGGAAGAATGCCAGTGGAATTGGGGGAGGTAGATATGCAGCATTTATAAAGAGCAGTGTAAAAGCAATCACTCAGGGTGCAACCACCCATTTTAGCCCTACAGTACCCATTGGCAAAGTTTATTGCTAAATGCTACATTCTGGCACATTTTCTAATAACTGTTGCAGCACCTCAGACACAGAACTCTGAGGGCTGGGGTCAGAACTTCCTGGGTGCAGAAGAAGCAGACATTTGCTCTGCCCCTGCTTGTGGATCTCCTTGATGTCACCTCCCACAAGCACTTCAAGAAGAGACTGCTGTTCATGGCAGAATTGCTGACTTTTCATGTCTTACTCTGGCTGGTTTAGAGAGCACCAGCTTATTACTTCACCTCCTGAAGGGATTCTTGCTAAAAAGCAAACGCTTACCTCTAATTACTCATTTGCTTTATTAGGAAGTTACAAAGATGGTATTACAGGTTATAATTCATGCCTCTCCAAAGACCTTCTATGAGATACTTCATCCAGAATGTACTCTGGTTACCATTTGAAATACAGACCATGCTGTTTTGATTCACAAGAGGGGAGGAACTGTCACTGAAAATTAATTCTGCTTTAAGTAAGCTGGCTAAGGCTCCATATGTAAGCAAAACTTGAAGGAGCCTATGAAAACCTGCAAGAAAATCACTGCAAATCACCAGGGAAGTCTATGGATTTTTTTAGGTACCCCTTTGCTACCTAAGCAGCTCCCATTCCCTGTTCCTGGACATGGACCTCCTCGTTAAAATCAGATCTTTAAGACTACACTGCAAAGAAACTATGTAGCCCTTGTATAAAACAAGGAGAGTAAAGAACACATTTTTGGGCGATATTTGGTCTTCCAAGTGAGCAAAAGCAGGACAATTACAAGGAGAAACACCAAATGAAAAAATGGAGAAGCCAACAAACCAACAGTCAAGTCAGAAAGGAAAATAATCTTTTTTCCTGGTACCAAGGTATTTTTCTATTAGGAAAAAATGTTACAACTGAATTACCCATGCAGACCTGGCACAAACCATCTGTACTCACATCAGAGCTGTCTGTATATGAGATGCTTGCCATGTTGCATTTTTATAACAGGCTGTTAGGCTGCCTTCATTGCCCTCATAGTGGGGTATGAGACACCTGGCTGCCTGATACCTCTGCCTAATCAGTCAGGCCAGCTTACAAAATGTAAAAACTGTGAGAACAAAGGTCCAGTTACCTAGAAGGTGAACTAAACTCACCCAGCTCCTCTGTCACCAGAGAAAATGGAACAGGACAAAAGCACTCTGAGTTCAACCACTTGCTTTGAATCAATCCCAGATATACTCAAAATGCCAAGCAAGGTAACAGACAGAGACACAGGAGGAAATGAAATCAATATCAATAAAAAAAAGATTGTCTGTGATTAAGGTGAGGGAGTTCACTATATCATACATCCTATAGCAATGGCACCTCATCTTTCATGTCAGATCTGTTCTCAACTACACTGAAACTGCATTGCTTGCTCAAGAATCAAGAGATGCACAGCTACTATCTGCCCTTGAGTTCTTTGAAAATATGTGTGTTGCCACCACTGCTAGAGCCCCACAGGACATCCCACCTTAGCAGTAGCACCTCACCTCCCTCCCCTTCTGCATCTCCGCAAACGGTACCTCCTTTAAAATATGCATATTTGTACATGCATGCACTAAATTGCCAAATAACATCTTCCCCCCCACCCCCCTCTTCTGTGAAAATACAATGTGAGAAAGAATAAACTGGGCACTGGATACTACTCTGCACAGGCAAAATCCTGTGCAGTAAGCCCCAGGCTGGGAGCACTCCTTAGCATGTCTACAGCCCACTCTCTGTTCCATTCTTGGTCTGCCATGGGCAACCAGCAGCTCTAAGCTTGGCAGTGACAACATGGTGATCTGTGGGGAAATCTGTAGGCAAATCTGCCCACTCTCAATCCTTCATGGAACCCAGATGGACTGGCTGAGGCAAAGGTCATTAACTCACAGTGAAAACTGCACCTTACTTATCTAACTGCAGCCACCTACATTACTTTCTTCCCCTACAAATAGTGTTAATCTGTAAATTATGTTTTTAACTCTCTGGGCTAGAGTCCCAAAGTCAGACTGACAGAACAAAAATAAAAGCGCTGAAGCATACTCTTTTTAACACAGACCAAACTGAGTAATTGCTACTCACAAAATGGGAAAACAGTGATGTGGCAGGGTGCAAGCTGCTCAGGAAACACTGAACCTCAGTGCTTGTTAGTGTTTTTATCCAAAATCATCACCATAACACACTACGTGCCAAGCATCTTCAAATGGCTTTGTGAACATTACTAAACCTCTAGAAAGACAGTAGTTAACACTCACTCTTAGAAAGTCATGCTTGACCTCTTAAAAGGAAATGGAAAATCAAGTTAATTAGGCCCCAGTCTTAACAAGAGAGGCTATTTAAATAATACCTTTCCAAGTGACACATTCAACTCGTAAGTTACTCCACTGGAGTTTTTCACTTCATAGACCAATATGAACCAAGCTGTATGATCCTACAGCTGACAGAGCATAGTTTTGGATAGGTAGAACTACTGTCATCAAAAGTTATGTTTTAGAAATGTTTAATTAGGCTGTAATATCGCCCTATTTTATGTTATTGCTCTTCTTTATAGGCTGAAACATAAACCAGCATTTCAGTCATATCACTATAAAAAAAAAGTATGTTAAAATGTTGCATTTTAGTCTGAAAAAACAGGTCACTTGCTTAAAGGTATTCTAAAGAGTGCAAACATTTTGAAATTAATTCCTTCCCTATATCCTAGGGCATTTGCATTGTATACTAGCAGATATAATTCATTATAGCTCCGAACTTTATAGTTTCTAAAGAAGCTTAGAGAATCACCTAGCTCAGGTTAAGTGAAGTAGTGCAGGTTGTCTCCTCATGATGCTGGGAGATAAAAAGTCCTTGAGTATAAACCAAGTGAATACATGGGAGAGTGGGAGAGGAAAGAGGCCCAGACAACACATTGCTGAGGTCACATCTTTGTAAAATATCAGAATCAGGACAATAAGGATGAAACTGAATCTACAGTATAATGTCTCAAGTATTATTAACAGCATAGTATTCCCTGTGAGCTTGTTCCATTACTACTTGTGTAGTCTCTAGTTTTACTGTTGTCATTGTTACTTGATACATATTTTCTGTTTTGTATTGTAAATCCATTATTTGTTTTGTCCTTGTTGACTACAAGAATTGAATAAAGTAATTTTTACATCATGCCTTGAGGTTCCTGAATACATTTATATTTTTCAATCACTTTATTCCACCCTGACCATGAGTAATTGCCTAATTTTTCCTTGAGGATCTTATTTGCTGAAGTGTACTATCACTCACTCCAGAAATATGTCTGTATGCATGAGGATCACAGAATAGAGACATAGAAAGATGAAAATAATGATTTCTCAGAACAAACAAACAGACAGACAAAAAAGAAGCAAGCAAACCCCTTCAGCTGAATTTTCTCTGTTGGACTCTGGCTGTATTTGAAAAGGATATGAGCTAACCTTAGAAATTCTCTCCTATTACTCCCATTGCAGACACTTAACAATTTCAGATAGGAAAATGAAAGTCATCTTGTATATATAAGACCACTCTTTGTTTCTGCATTTCAATTTAAAATTAGTTCTCAAAATTTAGGATTATTGCTTGGCTGTTTTTTTACAAAGCTTTATCCCACTCACGTCTCAAGAGATATTGCATATGAGGCAAGCGAACTATCCTCACTTTTATTAAAATAAACTCATTCATAACAGAAACTAAACAATATATATTCATCTGGAAAAAATACCATCATGCCCTAAGAAAGAATCTTCCAGATTTTCTTGACTGAATCTGACCATCTGTGACATATTCAGGTTATTAGCATCAATTCAAAAACTGTGAAGGAATACATCTGGAAAAGGAAAGTGTTTCCCAATCTACTGTGACAAGTTACAGAAATAACATTTCCAAACCAACCATCAAGAAATAACTCAGATTTCAAATGGGCTTTTGAAGAAACAGCTAAGTTTCTCCATCACCAGAAGGACAGGTTGGATATGTTGATTTCAAAATCACTAAGGCAAAAAGAAGCACCAGACTGATGCTTTTAGAAAAATAAGTGTCAACTCCTTCCCATTTAAACTTGTAAAAAGTAATAGAAACTTTTCCTGTGTTAGATTAAAAGTCAGCAGCCAGGAGTTTTTCCCAGCAAGGAATTACAGAGTATGAACTGAATTGAATTCCAAATCTCTGTGGTTTTGGTTTAAGGATTGTATTTGGATTATTTTTAAACTGGAACCCAACCTGGTTTAATATCTGGAAATACCCCCTGAGCATGAACTGGCACAAACATAGGAAGTTCAATGCTCTTGGCAGCTCAGTGGAATGGCTCAATTAAAAGTGGAAACACTCCATACCCAGTTGCAAGTGGTTGAGCCTGGAGAACTATAAAGTGGTCATTGCAAATATTTCTGCTCCTGCTGGAGAAAACTTGCAGTCAAACCACTCCATGTATCTGTATCTGGCTGTCACAGGGTCAGAGAACTTCTCCCTCTCCCTCTCCTCTCCTCCATCCCAAACATAGCATTAGCACCAATCCCACTCCCACAATACAGAAGATGAGATCCAGCTTAAACTGGAACCATTTCAAAATAGACTCAACTGATTTCTTCTTGTGTTATCCTTTTATATTTCAGAGGTCAACACACCCTCAAACAATGAGATTCAAGGGGTTCCACTTTTCCCTAGTAGATTTAACAGCAAGCTAAAACTTACAGCCTTCTTGTATTCCTTCTCATTACTGAATGACATGAGAGAAATTTCTTTGAAAGTAAAATCAGCACAGTTAAGATTTTTAAGATTTGAGTCCAGGTTATCAGTGGGTTTTGACAGCATACTGGCCATTCCAACCGAAGCTGTGCTCCAGCGAACGCCCACTCGGCAGAGGAAGGATTTCTGCCACCTCCCAAAAGGAGCAACTTGGACACACAGTTGGGGACATAAAGCCACCCAAGGATGCCACATTTCTGTGCCATAGCCCTTGTACCTGGCCTTCCCTGGGCCCAGAGAATGGGCAGCAGAGGATCTTGCTCCTGTCACATTGAGACTTCAGTCCCCTGGTTTGGTGTTCACCTTTGTAAATAGCCACAGTTCCTTGAGGCCCTCATGAAGGCTTCAGATCTCACAGAAACGTCAGTTTTCACTGCTACCCACATGAAGGTATCCCAATTATGCGCCAAACTTACTGCCATATAATTTGCAAGAGAATCTGATTCATATAAATCATCCTCTTAAATCATGCCTCCTCCTTCACCATGAAACACCCTTCCTCTCATGAAGTCCATTCTCTCTGACCTACAGGAGGCCTTGCAAGCAAGGCAGATTTTTAATAACTTTGTCATGCAAGAGGAATAAAAAAGCAAACACAAGGCTTGTATCTAACAAAGAGAGGAGGGAAAGGTGAAATTAGTTATTGTCATGGCTGATCTCAATGGCAGGCACAGCTTCAGAACAAATTTCGAAAGTAAGTAAGAACATATTGAGGTGAATAGAGACTGGAATAAATATTGCACAGGGTTACCAGGAAGGGATCAAGTCTGATTCATCTAATCTTTGACAAAATAACTCTTGTTTCTCATGGGTGAAATGTGGTGGGCTTTATCAGCACAGCAGACAATTTAGTTCTCCTGCGTCTGACTTAAGAAAAAATATTTTGATATAACTCTGTGTGCCAGGCAGAAAATCAGTAATTCATCTAGACAAAATAGGATTTGAGACAAGAATCAGTGTGGCGGGTGAGCTGCAGACCATGTATGGAAATGATAAAAAAGGAAAGAGGAGGTATCAAGCTAAGGGCAGTACTGCTAGAATTTCTCAAAATTAGTCTGAGACTGACTTCAGATTTTCGTTAATGACTTTGGCACAAAAATCTAAGAGCAACTCTACAAAATCTGCTGGAGCCCATAACTGGTGGCATTGCTGATGGTATCATAAGAGAAGATCAGACTGTCATAAAGCAAGGACTTTGAGACCCAGAGAAATCAGAATGGTATGGCACTGAAAAGATTTTGAATCATCAAAAGGATTTCTGCTCTGAGACTCATCAGTCGTAAAACAAAAGAGTATAAAAAAAGACAATTTGTATAATTATGACAAAATTATTGTCATCATTGTGACAAAAGTCTCAAGAAAAGAAACTGCAATCCTGAAACACAATAAGTGAGGAATTTCTAGCATGGATAGTGAAGTATAAAAATAATGTCATACAGGGCACCAGTAATACACAAGCTGGAATAACACCTGCAATTCTGGGGACCCGAACACAAGACATAAGAACTTAAATGAGAACACAGAAGGAAGGGCTCCTAAAATGATCAGCAAGTGGAGAATAGTATTGAAATGGATTGAAATGTTTATGTTGGTTTAGTTTGGCATGGTGAAGGCTGAAATGAAATAATATAAATACATGGAGGAGAGGAGAGAAACAGAAAGAGAATACTTTAATAATATTTTTTTCTTAAATAAAGAAAAAATCTGGCACAAAGATTTACAGATTTAAACTATTTCTGAATATATTTAGACTGGAAATGAAAAGGTTATGAACCCTCTCATCCATGAAAAGAATAGTGATTAGTGTAAGGATGCAGTTCAATAAATCCGTGAATGGGAATATGTGTTGTGTCAACCTGCAGTGATCCAGTTCTCACCCCTCATATTCACTTCTGCAGTACTACTGTTTTCTGCATTTATCATTAAACCAGACCAGCTATCCCTTAGTGCCTGGGTATTATGGAACTGCTGCATTCATTTGCTCTACCTAAATTTGACTAATACTGATTTAACTGAATATACAGCCAGAAAATGTACTGACCATAAAAGGCGTACACAAAAAAAAGTCTGTTTCAAGTAAAAGAAGTTGTTCATCCTGCACACTGCCAGAAGTCTTTTTTATTTAAACCTTTGTAATACTTTACTGGAAACTAAACTGCACTAATGAGGTTGTTACATCATCAGTCACAGTAAGCATTAGGGAACTCAGCGACAATTCAGAACATTTCAACAATCATCATGACATTGCCATCTTAATGAACAATAATTGTGTGCGTTATTAAATGTACAAAAATGGAAAGTAAACTAAGGAATCTGCCCTGCACTCACACACCATTTCTGGCAGTTTCGTGGCTATTATAAATATTGTATTGCTACTTTTCCTCCTTTCCCAGTTTCACCTACTTTTCTCATCTTTGAAAGTGTCAGTAGGTTAAGATTTTCTAACTTTGTGTTATCAGTTGAAGTGGAATTTCAAGCAAATACTACAATACCCTCTAATGTTTGGCAACAAAGCTCACATCTCCTCTGCAGTGTAGAAGTGGACCAAAACCAGCATCATCTACAGCAGGTTTTGCTTATCAGCTGTGCACCAGAATATATCAACTGGGGCTGAAATGATTTGTTTTTCTCACTAAGATAGGAATCACGCACTACAACTCCATTTCTTTCAGTACAGAATAGGGTTAATGCTTTCTTTCTTCCTCTGAGAGTGATTGTTCAGATGGTCTAATACATATCACTTGTCATCTCTACCAGTATCTCAGAAAATAACTTTGTCCTGGGCACTGATCATTCAGCTCAGTCCTGGCTTGATGGGAGGTGGAACATTCAGCTGTTCTAACAAATCAGCTCTCCAACACTCCCGAAGGGTGGTATGAAAGTCAGCTCCACCCTAGACTCCCACTGTCAGAAAAAAGAACAGGAAGATAAAAAATGAGACATAATAGTTCTTATTAAATAGATTACTTACTGAATAGTTGACTGATGCTTTCCTATTAAAGAGATTATCTCTCTGCTAAATCATCACAGAGAGCCTAAAGTCACCTCCCATTTAAACATCAGTATTTGAAAGCTGGTGCATTATTTCTTAGTAAATCTCTAAATTACATAAATGCAGGGAAATGTTAACCCCAGACATGCACCCCACAATGATGGTGCTGCCACATCTACTACTGAATCTGCCACAAAAAAAGTTCTTTAAATATGCTCTGAATATATTGTTCAGTACCTACCAACCTTCACTTTCCCCATGCTGAACAACACTGATACTGAGGGTCACTACAGGTCTCCAGTTGCCCTAGAACTCTTCCAAAACTAAGCAAAGAGTTGCTCAATTTTCACTATTTGGAGAAAAAAGCCAGAAATAGGAAAATTGGTTTTTTAACAGAGTGTAAAGAACACCTGCTTAATATGAATATGTCCAAAAGACCCATGAAGTAAGCAAACTAACTCTGATAGAATGACAGAACTTAGCAGAGTAGTCCAATGCATGCTTATGCCATAAATCTCCTTATTTTATTATACACCAACATCTCCATGAGAAGTATTTTTAGCTATGATAGGTATATTGGTGAGGAAAAAAAAGGACTCTGTATATCACAAGCAAAGTTCATTTTTTTGAAGCATCTTCTAGACAATTTTTTATTGTGAATGGTTCTGATTCCCATTTTGCATGACTCATGGCAGAGAAGTTGCCTGCAATTTGGTAAACTTTGCTGATAATAATGAATTGGGCATTAAAGACTCAGGCTTCATCAAAATCATCCTAGAATATAATGGTTTGGTTTGGAAGTGACCTTAAACATCCTCTAGTTCCAAACCCCAGACATGGACAGGGATATATTTTCCTAGATCAGGTTGCTTTGAGCCCCATCAAACCTGGCCTTGAACACTTTCAGGGATGAGGCATCCACAACTTCTCTCGGCATTCTGTTCCAGTGCCTCATCACCTTCACAGTAAAGAATTTCTTCCTAATAGCCAATCTAAACGTACTGTCTTTCAGTTTTAATCCATTCCCCCTTGTAAATATTTCCTCTCCATCTTTCCTGTAGGTTCCCCCCAGGTACTGGAAGGCTGCAATCAGGTCACCCTGAAGCCTTCTCTTTTCCAGGCTGAACAAACCAAATTCTCTCTGCCTCTCCTCATAGAAGAGCTGCTCCATCCCTCTGATTGTCTTGGTGGCCTCCTCTGGACTCGCTCCAACAGGTCCATGTCCTTCCTGTGCTGGGAGCCCAGAGCTGGATGCAGCACTACAGGTGGGTGTGCGTGTGTGTCTTTCAACCTCATAACAGATCTCTCCAAGCAGTATCTTCCAACCTGCAGTAATAGAGCTGTCAGATGTCGGATATGCAAGCAGAGGAAAAGCAGTGGGACAATTTTACTTGACCAACTGGTGCTTGTCAAAGGTAAGCAACCAACTTCTAGGCTTAAGGAAGAGCTTGCACACTTGTAAGCATTTCCTTTCTGTTTCTGATACAATCAGAGAAATGCAGCAAGTTTTTTTGCTAAAAGCTCGTCATATTGTTTTGTAAAAAACTTTTTTCCCTATTGTATCCATTAGCCTAAAAAAATTGCTTTTCTTTACAAACTTTGCCTCTTTCAGAGTAACATAAAAAATGACATTTTACCTGTCCATAATACTATAAAAGCAAATGGCTGGCACTATCTTGAAATGAGCCCTTCCTGGACTTGACTGTGAAGAGCTAGAATTCCTTCAGAAAGAGAAGGAGACATAGCTGTGCATGATCTTTCTTTCATTTTTCCTGTTTTCAAATAAAAGCACATGACCAAATATTGTTCAAAAGATAAATATTTACTCTAGTAATCCTATCAGGATGTCTAGAAATGGACACTAAGCTCTCAAAGGACTTACAAAGTTCACAGGTGGAAAGAAATCTCCCAAAAAAAAGATATACAGGTCACACAATTTAAAACCAACTGCAAAGACTCCACAGAACACAAACTTTGTGCCATATAATGACAGCTTTCTTTCAATGAGATTTAATGGAATTGAAGAAGGGATGCAAAATGCAATGATAATCTCTACTCCTCAAGAACAGCAGTATTAATGTATTGTAATTACTACTAATAATCTACTAACCTATAATACCAAAGACATAGGTAAAACCATAAAAATTTGTAGTGACTTATTTTCACAAGAAATCAGGCCTCACCATCAATACTTTGAGACACCGGATCTCACTGTGCCTGTTTCCACAGGAGGAATCTGCTGGCAGGGCTCCTGACATTGATCCCAAGCCTCAGTGCTTGGGCTGGAATCTCTTCCCCTTCCCAGAGATTAAAACAATTATATTTTAGCATGAGTATCATCTAAAGCCAAGGGCAGAAGAACCCACAGGCTCTTGAATCACATGGGCACTACTGGTACCAGCAATTTTGCAGGTGCCCTGAAGGCAGCAATGGGTAATAGGTAACATTTGTGATAGTCAGCTGCTATCACAGCCAAAACAGAAAGTCTTGGTCATGTGCAGGTCAAACTCCATTAGATCCCACATACACAGAGGAGGCAGCTGGTTGGTCTGGTTCAAAAGTGCAGCAGCACTGGCACATAGGAGGGGTGTTTTTTTTATTAAAGTAGCCCTAGTACTGTCTAAGTCATGTGAAAGAGTACTTGGGCTTAGCCCACTACTAATAAACACAACATTAAACAAGAACAAAAAGAAACCCAGAGAGTCCTAAGCACAGATTTTGTGGTGAGAATTCAGCGGGGGTGGATAAAGGAAGCAGTTAGAGGGAGGTGGTATGTGTGTGTGAGTGTGTTTGGTTGCTTTTTCTTTTTAAACTTTCTTCCTCCACTTTAGAAAATAGTTATTTGTATATTTACTGGATACAAGTCATTCTTATACTCAAACAATCCTGCCTAAGAGATTGAAAAATAAAAAAAATTATACGGCTCTACTAGCAGGCACAACAGAAATATTCACAGTAAAAGGTAGAGCATTGCTTGACACAGTTAAAAAAGAGAAACAACACGTGGCATGTGTAGGCACTTGTGGTCAGGGACCTGAAACATCAAAACAAACCATTTTTGAAACATCAAAACAAACCATTTTAATGATAAAACGAGGAAAACAGAATGTGAGAAATACTTCTCCTGTTCTACTAGCATTAATCTATCTCAAGACAGTATATCTTGCAAACATTTCCATAGGAATGTCTTCTAATTAATTTGAAGAGCAAGTCAAAGAGACTATTCACATAAAAACTTTGTTATTGTACATACATTGAAACAGACAAGTGTCAGAAAGTCTTTGGCAACAGTGTTTGAAGAACAGCATTAATGCACTGCTTTATGGGCTGGCTTTTTTCCCTCTGCATATTCAGTTTTGATTAAGTCTTTTATAAAGTCTAAAGAAGATGAAGCACTCTTGCACAGACAACAGTTGGATATACTTTGAGCCCTGCATTTATTATAGTACTTTTGGAGGTCTTTTTCAAGTGCGTAGGATTAATTGGTAGCAATCCAATTGAAATTATACAGGCTTAGATTCAGGATTCAGTTATTCATATGGAGGAAAAACTTTTGCTAAAACTGATACATGGGAAGTTTCATGATCTGGTCTGCAGGAAAAGGATGAAATTATATACAGATTCAGTAAGTAGTACCTCAGTCAACACATGAAAGAAGGTTAAAGAAGAACATCTGAAAACATCCCAGGCTGTGATCTCAGTAGAATTGGTAATTTATTTTTAGTCTTCCATGATTTTTTTCTATTTTATATAAAAGAATATTGATCTAATTTTTCTTTTCTCAAACCTTTTCAGAACTTTTTGGATCATTTTGGCGGTGGGGGGAAGCAAAGCAGATTTCCCTGAGTGTAAATCACCTCACACTTTTTAGTGATCCACGTAACATAGATACGATCTGCTTAAGACTACTCATGTCAGTGTTGCTAAACTGGGGTTTTTGCTTGTTGGCAGTTTTTCTTCAGGTTTTTCTTTCTGGTGGTGTTGGTTTTTTTTAACAACACAGGAGGGAGGAGCATTAGAAAGAGCACAGGCTCAGTGATAGAAGAAAGGATGGGAGAGTCTTTGACCACTGTGAGTGACTTACCTAGCCTATGTCTGAGGAGAAGATAACAATACAAAAGCTGATGAAGGTAATCTTGCCAATAGATAGCTGTAAGATTGAGTTGTGTGAAGATCTTATTTATTACAGGTTGACTTGGCCTAGAAACCTTCCAAAAGTATCCCTATCACACAATAACAAACAAACACCCCTCCACCCCTGCATAATAAGCAAACAAAAGAGACCCCACAACACCCCTCCCCCCAAATCTCTGTATATTCAGAATCTGTCATAACCATCTAAGTGGGAGACCTACTCTCTGGATCTCATTTACAGAAGGTGTTCTTCTCACAGAAAAAGGACTGATGCACTTCACATCTCCTTAAAAGCCCATCCATCTCCCGATGAACTCAGGAGGACACATCTTCGAAATCTAAATAGTGTTCAACTTGTACCTCACCATCCAAGGAGTGGGGCTGACAGGTCAGTTCTTTCAGACTCCTTTATCCAGTGTTGCTCAGGCTTACTGTTGTATTTGCAAGAGTTCTCATCAATCATTTTGGCAGTTCAGATTTACAATGATGTTGGACTCCCATGACCCTATGTCAAAAATTTCCTATGGATTCAGCTTAGCTGGACTCTGCTTTTCCTAAGGGAATGCACACTTTCCTCTGCATTGCACCAAATGCAGGGGTAAAATTTCATCTTTTATCTTCCTCTGCATAGAAACAGAAGCAAATATGAGGAAATTCTCAAGGCATAAGTGTTTCCTGCCATCAAATGTTCAGATACATATTCTTTTTTCCCTACAATTATTACTTTAATTTTCACAAAATAAAAGTTGCGTATTTTATATGTGGCACTCCACAACTGGCTATGATCTAGAGGAAGTATAAACCAACTGAAGTCATCAATATTATATCAAGCAACTCAATAATGTTATAGCAACCAACTGTCACTCTACTGCACCAACATCCATCAGATAAAATAATTGATAGTGCCCCAATCAATTGGTATAAGGGAAATAGAGTCATTATATGCTGGTACTGTGCCAGGGGATCAATATCTCCTTCAAACACAAACATCTCTGCCTGGCTTTGACATTAATTACTCACAAATATCTCCACATTGATATGCCAGTGGGACACTATTATCCTATGTCAGCATTTAATAACTTTGGTATTCCCCTTTAATCCTCACTGTGCTGACCTTACCTCTCTTGACAGCCACCACTTCAGAATATCTCTCAACTCCTTCACTTCCCACACAAAGGATTTGTAGTCACGTTTGTTTCTCATGCAATTTCTTATTCATCTTCTCTTTTGCTGAAAACTTACATCCATCAGACCTGGAAGCTCATAAAACAGAGCTCATAGACAGGGTGTATGGTAAATGCCAGGAACTCCATTGGGACATCAATGGAATTTCCTGCCTTCATGTGCACTTTCTATCTGGCATGGAGTCATTTGTGTCACCTACTATCAATATTTACATTATAAATGTCAGCAGTGATTTTTGGTCTGTGATGGCAGTCACATTAAGTTTTCACCTGATGCCC
>VZDJ01000782.1:4531088-4583239 GCA_008694505.1 Cyanoderma ruficeps | reverse complement strand
TTTTATGATTTTACACTTCTCTGTTATATTGGTTGAAATTGACTAATGTACCCACGTTACTAGGAAGGCTGGGCACAGATAGATAATAGGTAACATCTGGCTCATTTTCTTAATAGAACAGGCTAAAAAACCTCCACCTTTTAAAGCATGGAATAAAACTTAAAAAATAAACTCAAAAAGCTGAGACATGCGAAATCAAAAATCTAAAGAAAAAACATGCCCTAATTATAAGATAAAGGATTCTATGAAAGAGCCATGGTGTTAAAACAACCTCATATCTTAAAGCAAACACAACAAGTAGCATGAGACTTGAGTTTGTGTCGTGTTGAATATCTAAAGCAGCACTACATGGAGTGAAGTTCATTATGATATGCCAAATGAAGCAGACTTAGATGATGAAAATCATCAATCTTGGAGCTGTTTCCATGGGTTGTCAAAGAGAAGCTGGTAAATGCAACAACATCAGTGAATTCTCACAATGAAAAACAGTAGAAGTGTATTTTCACTGAAGAAAACAACTTCCCCATATGGTGGTTGCTTTTTTTATCTACAAGAGACCTACTCTTCTGCATGCTGATACTCCCACAGTTCTTGCCACCTCCTATCCTATACCTTTAGTAAAGCTGTGTCTCTTCTGAAAAGGTTGTTTGCTTCTTTTAATTTGGAGATGGCAGACAAAGCCACCAGTCCGACAGGTAAAACCAGAGATGATTTAATAGATATCCTCACTGAGCTATTAAAATACGTCCTGAATATTAGGAATGCCCAGTCTATCCAAATTATTTTTAACTTTCACACATTGTTGAAAACAAGTAAACCCAAGGTATTATAACATGAGATAAAAACTGTTCTAAACCTTATATTGGTGAGTTGCAAATAAGATTCTTAAGACACCAGTGGAAGAAAGCAACTCAGTGTATTGCAGGCTCATCCCTGATTTTTTATCAGCAGGCCATAGTTTAGATAAGCAGGAAAGAAGAGTATTTCTTGTTTCTCCTGACATCAGACACATCCAGAAACATAAGCACAAGCAGACTGCAGTCTTCATTGAGACAATGGAAGAACTTTATGTGCGAATAAAAATGGGAAAACTGCATGTTATAGTATTAAATGGGGTTGTCTTCTGCATAATTCATATACTCCATCCTAAACATCTCAGAAACAAACACTAAATCATGTCCTGAACCAGAAAGACAGTCCTTGAGTCTTCCAGGACTACAACAGCTGAAATTCTGTACAGTACCTCTTGTCCCAGTCCTGCAAAATAAACCCTGGCAGTTTCTATGGCATTGTTTTCCTTCTGCAATATAAGGAACAACACAAAACAGACCCCCTCAGGCACATTTCATATACCATTGTTTTAAAAGACGGCTCATATGTTATAATGTTCAGCCAAGTTACTTTAAAGTATTCACTGTGCTCTTCCAGAATCTTGGGATGTAGCTTGAATCTCAGTTTATTGGTATGTGCTGTAAAATCATTACATACACATTTGTTCTTTGATCTTCTCAGACCCTCATATCAAAAGAGAAAAGAATCAATTCATTAGAACACACAGAAGTTGCACAGAAATCCAGATAAATTGCTAACACCCTGATCAGGCCTTCTATATTTGTATTCCCTAAAAATTTAAACAATTCAGTTTCTGGCTTACTTTTAATTACTCATAAGCGGACAATTGAATAATTTGGGAGTAGCTCTAAAATGTCTAAGCTGACTCATTTTAACAAGCCTGAAAAAGACATGAACTACTTTTTAAATAAATATTTTAAAATAGTAGTAGTTATCTGGCAAAAATTAATGCACAAAAACACTTAGCAAAAGTAGGCTGCTTACATCCACACTTCCATGTCAGAAGCGTAAGTAATGAACTACAAATTTAATGAAGGTAGAAGTTCAGTGAAACTAATATGCCTGTCTAGTATAGTGATTATGTTAATGTCTGTTGTTTCAAATCTTCCTTAGATACAGTATTCAGAGCCTGGCATCCAGGTTTCTGCATTACTCACCCAGTGCAAATCCCTCAGCAACTGTAGGAAACACAGGCTGTGCCTTTACATTCCACACTGTGTCTACATTTGCATGCTTCTCCCTTCACTTCTGTTTGTGTGCAAAGGATGATAGTCTCTGACAGGACATTATGCATTTTATAGAGTGAACATATTCTGTGGGAAAGATGCCAAATTTTGATGGCTCCAAGGTATAGAGGGGAGTAACAAAGGCTTATATTTGAACGTCCATATGTATAAAAAAAAGGACGTTCCTTTGAACCCTGCCAGTTCTCTTCCAAGTCTGCCTTTGGGGAACCCCACTGCCATTCTGACTGCTGGAAAGGCACTGACTCCCAGAGTTGATCTGTTACTGCTCTACAGTGAAATACTGCAGACCCAGTATGTGTTTCCTTATAGTGGCCATAAAGCAGTGCTCCTGACTTTACATTTGGGAAGAGGCTGTACAGGAAGGACAGCCTTAAGCTCTATATCACCCTTCCTGCACATGAGGCACATGCTGCATTGATTCCTTTGCAATTAGGTGTAATAATAAGCATCCTTTTCTGTCCATGTCCCAAGTAAATGTGGGCCATGATGAAGATAGCACCCATTGGGTCTGCTGTGCATCAGTTGTCAGGTAACAAGTGAAAGAACCTGGCCCATATTGATTTATGCTGGCTTGTGGTTTAAGACAGATTTTATTTTGTTCAATTCCTTTTGTTCCCTTGAAATATAAGATTTAACATAATACAGTAGAAGGGCATTTATAACTGCTGATAGTGAGCTCTAAATATCAAAGCAAAGCAGCCAGTTTCACTTGAGTTACCTTGATCCTTGTACTGAATGAATATTAGCAAAACAGGTGATTAAATACCAAGTGTAATATATGAACCTGACACAAAATATACTGAAGAGTAATAACCAAACACAAGACTAAAAATAGTAAATTATTTTTGTCCTTATTGTTATGCTTTGTCAAGCTCTCCTATAAAATGTAAGATGAAGTTAAATAATAACTGAAGTCAAAGTTAAGAATGCCCACAGGACTATCTTACAAGTGTTCTGAGTACAGAATACTCATGAGTTCATGGTCTGTTGTTGTAGCTTTGCATTTTCTGAACAATGACAAGCAATTATCACTGATGTAAGGCTCCCTCTTAAAAGTACTTCTAATGAGAAGATGTGAGAGCAATCTCAAGTGGACTGTGATTTCATTGGAACTGAGGGTTAGATTAGTCTATATTTTATAAATCATCTGGAAAACCACTAGATTTGTAACCATTTCCCCCCTGATTATGAATTCACAGACAATTTTGCCCATGCCCAACCGTCAGCACTGCTCAACTTCACAACAGTTAATCAGATTCATATTCTTCTAAACAAATTATGTATGCCTCTGCTATGTTTAAAATAAAGGGAACTAATGTTTTTGTTTCCTGAAGAGGCATGTGTGTCTCCTCAGCTAAGAGCTTGAGGTAAAAAGATGAAACTTCTCTCAGGAGGCCTTTCAAAGAGCCCAAGAACCTGTGTGAACTATTTAGGTTATACACCTTCCAATTGCTTCATTAACCTGAATGAAGCATTTATAAGGTTTAGGCGTCAAGCAGGTGCCCAGCTTTGGCATGCTGCAGGTAACTGTTTTACAACCCCTACAGTTTTCACAGTGTAAGTTAGCATTACATTCAAATGTGTCATGTAGCTTTGAATTAGGAAAAATGGAGTCCAATCCTGCTTTTGCTTAAGATACAGTTAGACAATGAGGTAAACTGCCTTTGCTGAATAAGTACTCTCAACTTTTTCTTGGCATAGAAAATTAAAAGAGATGTTTTTCACATTTTTGCTGGAAAGCTAAGAGAGCAGATTCAGGGAATTTTCTTTCTCTATCTAGTTAGGATAGGTATTGGATCACAAAAAACAACCTTTATTAAAAAAGATAAAATTATCTTTTATCTTTATTATTAAAAAGGATAAAATTAAGCATGAACCAGCTAATTTTTGTAAATATATAGGATTTAAAAATGAAGTGCATTTGCAATTGTTCCATCTCATTTTAGCTGCAGACTCAAGTAAATATTTAGGGTAGTAACACCAGACAAAAAGTGCAAGTCAGTACTCAGACCTTTTCCTTGCAAGATGTCTCCCAAAAAAAAAAAAAAAAAAGTTCAAACATAACTGCAGAGTGCAGCCAAACAAATAATTTCCATAACAAAGAAAACAACCATATGCAGAATATGCCCCTTTATGCTTCACCAGTCCTTCCTCACAGCTGTGAATTGTGCTGGACCCTAAAAGAAACCAAACTTCTAAATCTAGCTTGAGATTCTTGTGATCTTTCAATAACCTGTGCCATGGCTCATTCACACAATTGTTTAGTCTCACTAAATGACCTTATCTTTAGATAATTACTTCCTAGACTCCATCTTGTAGGGTTTTGCTTAGTGTTTTCCCCAAATTGTTTACTTGCATGCCTTTTTGGGGTTTGTCTCTTATTATTGAAGGAAGAGGGAGGGAAGGTAAAGAAGCCACACATAATTCAAGGCAAGAATCTAACACAAGATCCTCAAGGGATCCCTGTAATCTTTAGCACAGAGCATCCACCCTCAGAGGCTCCCCAGGTGGCTCCAGGTATTGAGATCTGCTTAGATCTAGTCACCAAAGACACATTTCCTCTCCTTGACGCCACATCTACTCTCTACATGAGTATTCTTCTACTTCCCCGGTTCAGTTGTGCCCTTAAGACCTGATCCAAGCATGGCAGAGCCCAACAAAAGTTGCTTGGAACAGTCAAGGCACTTCCACAAACATCCCACTCAGCACCCTACTCTAGGGGCTCCTAAGCTTTGTTTAAGTAACTCTGGCCAGCTTTGTAACCACACCTGACCTCATCTCCCTTGGCACTAACAATTCACAAAATACTGGGGGAATTACCACCCTGGCACTGAGTTACTCTGGAGTAACTGGATTGGAGGGTATTAAGGTATGCCTCACTAAAAGCCCTAAGAAAAAAGACAAAACCCCACTGAAATAACCTGAAGTGTTCCATAACAAATATTAAAGGTTTTCAAAAAGGCAGAAATGGTAGGAGTCATTACAAGAACATTCAGGCAAGTACAACCTTCACTGCACCTCACAAATGTACCTCAATTCAGTGAAAGCTGGACTAGAAACAGGTCCCTAACTACCAGGATTTGATTTACAGGATCTTTTGGGACACCTGCCTCAGCAACATCTGGCTCCTGCCCTGAGTGCCAATACCACACAGGCTATAAACCTGCCAATTAGAAGTCATACACTGAAAAATTAAATTTCATTAGTGGAATTGAAGTTGTGAGCTCAAGCTGGCAAATCTACCTCATTTAATAAATCAGCATGAGCCTACAAGCATTCAATGTTAGGATGGCTCAACACATTTTTACACAAAATAGCTCTTCCCCTTTGCCATCTTAGCCACATTTGGATTAGCTACCAATCCAGCTGTGCCACTCTCACAGCTGCTCCTCTCTTCTTCTGAGAGGCACAGATCAATTTGACTTCTTCTCCTACCATCACAAAATCCATCATTTCTTTCCTTTTCTGGCCACATGCATCTATCTACTCAAATTTATTTTCATTCAAGACAAAAGCTAAACTGGTTTGCCAGAAATCAGTAATCTCAAAGCCAACTGATCAATGTACACCATGAAACAGAATGACTTTAAAAGTAGAAAGCAGGAACGAAAGACCAAAAAAATCCTTTAAATGTAATGGAAAATGAACTTCTTTTTATTGTTACGTGCAGTCAGCATCCATTTGCATCATACACTTAACATCCTTCTGTTTCTGCTCTCCTTGTAATTGTTCTTCCTTATAACACTGGCCTCCTTCAGTTGCTTGGGATTTTCCCATCTCTCCCATCTGTGGAGGTTGTACTTCCCCCTAGTCAAGGTGCAATGAGATACTGATAGGCTCGTGCATTTTCCTTGAAGGGGATCTCTCAGCACAAAGATTTCAATTTGGTACAATAGTGGTATTTCACCTCCATAAGTAATGACTTCATCATATGTAATACTGCTACTGTTACATTTTTCCTAGAGGGAAAAAATTGCAGTGAAATCCAGCGCTTTTCAAAGAGACTGTCAATCTCTCCAGAGCAGAAAAATGTCTACCAAATCTCTACCGAGTGCATTAATCTTGGTTTTTAGAAGTTAATTTCTGGCACTCTACCTGTGTGGTAAAGAGCAGCAAAGGTCCTGTTTTCTGCCAAGGTGATTCAACGCTCTGAAATTTGAGCCCCTGGACTTACAGCCCAAAGTGCTCCTGAACATTCAAAGCTACTAGTTACTGCTGGACAAAGCCTCAGCCACTGCCTAATTCCTAGCTATTTTTGCTGTGATGTATCCATGTCTACTGCACTTAAAAGACATCCCCTAAACATAAATTCTACAGCTTCTATTTAAAAAAATTAATTATAGCTTCCAGCACATGCGACTGCAGATAAAATCTTCTCAAGAAAGTTCACTGTAACCCACTGCAGAGCTGCTGGAAACAGAATTACACAATATGAACATGTACCAGCTAGAACAGAACTGACAGCCATCATTTTCATTTCAGGCACAAAGGAGACACGGAAGAGATCTTCGTTTTTTTATAGAAGCAGGTGCCATGTATCCCATAATTTTTTCCTTTCTCTTCCAAGCACAGTAACATCAATGAACATCCTTGATCTGACCTTAGAAATTCAAAGTTTAATGTATGAGAGAGCAAAGGAGTTTTAATAAAAAAGATAACACATCTGTGAGAAATGGGAGTAGGCTGTTTATCAGCATTAAAGGTTTGCCATTAAATAGATTCATTTGCATCTTAATAACATGATCAGCTTTTTATAATATGCACCAAAATGAGACTGGTTATAGTTTCTTAAGACCACAGGATGGAAAATGCCATCAATCTGTTCTGAGTGAATGGCACTCTTGGGATTTCCAATAGGGCTGTAATAAAAGTCTGCGGCACTTTGAGAAATGCGGGTGGTAAAGGGGAAAAAGATGCAGTCTTGCTCCTGGGAATCCTCAAATCATAGCTCACATCAACTCTGAAATGTCTAAGTAGTAAAACAGAAGTCAGAAAACAGAAGTCCTATTGCTGTCTCATTCTTTCCTTTTCTCAGAAAGAAGTGGGAACAATGAGAAATGAACACATTCTCCTTCAGATCTCAGAAGGATCTTTCTACTGCAATAAAATGGACACTGCTGCAACAGGTCCTGTAATAAGACTTTTCTGGATGCAAGGCTCAAGACAACAGAACAAATAGTTCCCTGAAACACTGTATGGAGGATGTCACTCCATACTAAGCAGAGCACAACTCCAAAACAGGATGAAAAACTGATCTATGAGCACATGACAAACAAATCTTTCTTTACTTCCCATCAGGACTCAGGTGCAATCAATAAGAACCATTGTTACTGTAACTTAAATGAGCAAATTTCTCATTATTCATAGATGGCTGTTACGTGAGGGGAAGAAGTTAGACCATTCCAGACAAGTTTTTGAGGGCATGCAACTTACTTCTCCCTTCCTGAAGTGTTATTTTATTTTCTCTATCCTAAGTCTAATGGGAATTAACACTAGACTAAAACTGAAAACCTTTGTGCATACACACAACACACACAAATCAGACTACCTTGCAAGAAATGGGAGCAGATGGGCTCCCACTAATGAGATGACTTACCCTTCAAAATGAATGCTTGATGAAAAGGAAATAAACCAGGCTTGCTCTGCATGCTATTTTTTCCCCCAGTACAACTATACCAGGAGCATTTTTTAAAAAAAGATTAGCTGTCTTAGACATGATAAGTCATAGGGTTCCCTGAAACTGTCGGTGGGATGCAATTTTGGCCTCCTCTTCTGCCTTCTGAGGCATTTTGGGGCTTTTGAAAGGCCTATAATGCTCACAGTATTCTGTGAATCAGACTTAGAGGGTGATATAGGGAAAACAGACTCACACTGAAAGCTTGGAAAAGACCTCAGATCATGTCTCAGCTCAGTTAAGTACAAAGACAAATCCTCAAAAATGTATTGGGAACATACCTCTTCTCAAGTAGTCTGTTTTTTTAAAGCTCAGTACCTATGTTGCCTTTGCTTAATCTTTAGTTCAGCTGGAAGAAAAGCAGTTTCATCACCTCACTTTTAACCTGTTTGCTGACCCGTGGTCTTTCCTGCAGAACCAATACTGGAAGAGCATTCAGGACAGCAAATCTTCACACAGTTGGTCACTATCCACAGCAAATTATGGAAGTTGACAGAATTAAGGTACAAACATTTCATTTAGCTACGAAACCTGACAATATTATAGCCACGCCTGTAAAAAGCTTTCTGTGCTGTGCAAGGTCAAGAAAATTTGGAAACAAAGGGTGTAGAAACAGACTCTAACCCACATTCTCCAGTGAACAATAATGGTATATGAATTCATTGTATGAAATGTAAATGTTTCCTCCACTGGGGCAGCTTAGCCTAATGAGAATGAGCTGGAATGGTAATTTTTTTTTTCCCCTGCCTTCTCATGGGGACAAGATGCCCCTTATTTTTGCTTAGATTTTCTCATTCTTCAAAAGTAATACATAGGTTTTGCTTAACCATTTTGGGATAGAAACTCTTCAAGAAATGCACACTGCAATTCAATTCCTTATGCAACTCATACAGCACTACATCTCCTTTGTGAATGGATAAACGTGAGCTCAATAAACCAGGAAAAAATCCTGGGGAAGTTTACTGCAATTTGAATTTTATAGGGAAATGAGAATTATCCCAGTAAATTGGTTGTTATGTGTATGTATGTGTACCACAAAGGGTAGGGTGACATTTGATCCCTTCTCCAGCCTTTACAGCTGCTTCCCTGCCAGTGCTCTGGCAAGGCCCTTCTTGAATATTGTCCCCTGCTGTACTAAGTGAAATCCAATCTCCAATAAAACCCACCACTTGTGGCGTGACTGTCCACGCATGGGCAGATTCATTTTCCAATTAATACTTGTACAGTAATCTGGGACTTGCAGAAGTTCATTTAATGAGAAAACAAAAGGAACACACACACACTGCAGAAGACGTTTTAAACTGGAGTGAATAATAGAAGTAAATAATTGTGGCAGCTTCACCAAAGCATATACAGAAGCACTTAAAAATTCATATTTTAGTAGTGGCATGGAAAAACACTTTTTTTTTTTTTTAATTCAAACGAATAGGTATCTGAAAATACATCTAATCACTTCAAGCTGTCACCACCCACCCCTGGAATCTGAGGGTGGAGAAGAGAAGGAAAGGAACTGTTGATGATGGTGGAAATGCTCTGTTATTTGTTCATTGTCAGTGAGCAGGGACAGAAATAGCTCTTCTAGAGCAATTTTTTCTGTCTGAGGGTCAACTCACCTTTTTCAAAACTAAGTAAGTAATAAGATGCTGCGGCTACCACAGCTAACTGGGAATTTTAAAGAATATAAAATCCATGAGATTTTAAATCCTAACTCTCATGAAGATCCCTGAAAATTCCAGCCTAACACATCCATAATTACCTATGGCTCCACCTACCTAATGGAGAAGTTCCAACAATGGAGTTTTTCTAATGTTGCACCATATTTCGTGTCATCTTGAAACTCCAGGTACTGAGATCAAAAGAATTGTACTTCTATGGGGTTTTTTTCTCAGCTCACTTTGATAAATGCAGAGAAAACAATCTCAGATGACGGAAAGGATGAAATAAGAGGGATCCTGAGATTTTTAAAGCAGTCTTGGGATGTCCATTCCTAATTTAAAAGGGAAGGGCACTACCTCTTCTCCTTGCTCTCAAATGCCTGGTAAAGAGAACGCTTTCTACATACACAAAATTTTTGTGGATGCAGAGATAGGAACAGCTTTATGTCCTCACTTGGGCAAACAAAACAGACCTTTAAGGTGTCAAATATTCCCAGTGCTACTCCACATGCCTGTCTATGAATGACCACCACAGGAGCTTGCTGCAAACCAGCACATCTAGCACGCCAGTCACTTGCAGCTTCAATAACACCAAAACAAGTGGCTACAGAACATTAACAGTTCCTTAGCCTTCGTCTAAATTCCTTAGCCAGGGATTTTTTTTAGTTTTAGTTCTAACCCCACAACTCCAAACCAGATAGCTAATCTAGCAGAAACACCAAACCAACAAAAACCCCTCCCACAAAAACCCAAAAATACCAGACAACACCAAACAAAGAAATCCCACCACCAAACCAAGAAAACCAATCAAACAAACTACCAAACAAAAAAACAATCAAACCAAAGAAACTCCTCCAAAAGCCCAAGAAGGTATGCCTCCTCTCCACCATTTTAGTGGCATTTCAGAAATTCCTATACGGAAGATAGAAAAGTTAACTATAAGCAAATT
The DNA here is from genome assembly GCA_008694505.1 of Cyanoderma ruficeps. Lineage (NCBI taxonomy): Eukaryota > Metazoa > Chordata > Aves > Passeriformes > Timaliidae > Cyanoderma > Cyanoderma ruficeps. Next base: position 4,572,862 of record VZDJ01000782.1, on the reverse strand, counting down.
TTATCTCCCTAGCTGGTTGTAGCTTTCTACAGTCACCCTTAAAGGCCACTTCATTTGATAATAAATTCATCATGATATCTAATTTACATAATGTTTTTCAATGGCTTATTAATATGCAAATATTAGAAAAAACAGATTGAAAACCCAAATGTTCCTAAAACATGAAGATATGCTATTTAACAGTGGAGGTGGAGTGAATCAAATGGAACCTCACGACTGCACAAACAAAGCACAGCCAGAGAATACAAGAGACTGAGCTCTAGACCACCTGCATTGAAAATCCTGTAGCTGTCCTAGGTACTCATGAAAACAAAAATGCATAATTTTGAAACACAAGGAAATAATTATTAAAAAATATTACGGCTGCCTGTCACTATCTAGGAGAGTTAGGAAAAGGAAAGGGTAGATGATGGCTTCACTGTCGGAAGCTGAAGAAAAGAAGAATTCCAGGACAGGTTTCCGAGCACCTCCCTGTAAACCTCAAGAATATTTCACAAATAAACCTCAAGAGTTTTAATACCTTTAAATATAGCACATGATCAAAATACTCTTGTAGATCAGTGGTCATCTGGACTTTCCAGACAACATCCTTAAGTCAACTATGATAACAAATTACTGTATGAAAATGCAGCTAACTTTCCCAACTGGAAACACACAGGACTCTGGGATATTAATTCAGGCAAAGACTAGCAACATCTAAGCCCTTAGCTCCTATCGGGGCCACAAGTTCTAACAGTACCTTGCAGCTGGTCATAGTAGGAATTGCTCTAGTCTTACCACAAGCCCCTCACATAACATACCTGGAAAAAAGTGATAAAAGAAAAGCTGGCAATAAAAGTAAAAAAGTAACTGCACTGTCTTTACAGTCTGAAGTCTCTTTATAATAGATTATTCACCGTTTTTCATGACAACAGTCAGCTTGCACCATGGCTCCACACAGAGTGTCTTTGATACCTGTAAAACTGTTACCTCTGAAATCACAAGGTTTAATGTTTAAAAAATAAAATGAGAAAGAGATTGGACATCTTCCATTTTTACCGATTCGGTCTCACCAAAGATTTCTTAAGAATCCAAAAGGAGGCATTTCTTGTTTGTGGGTTGAATATTTTTTTTTCAAGTTAAGAGTCTTATTTTTGTATTGCAAAGCGTAAAAATCAAAGCTTAATTTAAAAGTAATTGCATCCTGAATAACTAATAAATACGGTACCTAGATAGACATACTCAAAACTGTTTTCTGTGGAAAACCATTTACTTCCTTATAGTCTCTTTTCATTGGCACTGGCTCTGATGACTTTTTCCTCTAAGAAAATGGTTTCGTTTGTTTGATAACAGCATCTGCTTTAAGCAAAACTAGCAATGACACTCCTGTGTTATGGCTCAAGCAGGTTTTAGCCTATTTAAGACTTCAGGTAACTTTTCCTGCTTAGGTATATCACCTGAAGTTTCTTTAATCTCTCAGGTAAGGCTTGCTAGCACTCTAAAAGCCTCAAATGAATAACAACAGAGTGGTTCATTGAGATACTGCGCAGCCTACCCAGAAAATGAGAACTTCAGTTCTACAAGCCCTGCTGCATCCTGTGACAAACCTGTGCTGAATGCTATGGCATTCTGTCCCATTTTGTAAGGCTAAACAACGTCCTGTAACTGACTGGAATGAACATATTGTGTTCCATGCCAGATACCAAAAACTATGGAGACCTAAACGCATGAAAGAGAAAATATATTATCAATGTCAAGACGAGCACAATTGAAACTTGTGTTTATAAAGCCATTTGCTGTGCTTTCTGTTTTGGTAAGTTCAGTGCTTAATTGTCATTCAGAGCTTGGAAAGGCCCAAGGAATTAACTATCAGAGATCTCCCCACAGATTTTTACTGTGCAAATATTTGCGCTAAGAAGCTACAAACATAAAAATGAAGCACAGCCAGTCAAAGCACAATCAAACAGGACTTAGTATCCACCAAAAGAAAATTTATTACAAAATGCTTAAGAGAGTCAGTGTTACACCAACAACCTCTTTCCCACTCACACATACACAAACAAGCAATGATTTTCTGTGCCTCGATAACCTATTTCAGACAAACAAAGAGTCCAACACTTTTCCTTAGCTCCTTATCAGTCACTTCATACGTGCCTGTAGCTAACATCATTATGCTATGGTTTTTTAAGTGTCTGTCAGCAAGTGGGTCTTTGATGTGCAGAGACAACAAATCTGGATAGAGCTGATGGATGTTTTAAGTCCTTTCTTAAAGAGTTGATAGAATAATTAAATGAATGCTCTGTAGTGGTAATTAGGGGAGAAAATAAGAGTCACCAGCCAGTTTGGGGAATTACTATCAAGCAACTTAGCAAGCTGTGCACATATAAAACACAAAGGCTCAGGAAAAATAAGCAGAGTGCTTAGCTCTGAAGAGTGGGAACCTAGAAGTGCTGGAGGCCTTAGGTCTATTAATGCACAGCATTTGAAACTTCAAGAGAAAGGATAAACTATGTGTACAGACTTCAGTAACAAATAAAGCATAAGGAAAAAAACAGGATATATCTAACTGGAGCCACAACTTTCTCCTTTATAAAATACTTAGAAAGATCCAGAAGACAGTCTCAGCACTCTGTGCCACCAGGACATACATAGTACATTAAAAGGTGTTCAGTGGCAGCTAACAACTCTTCTGTCAGAAAGCATTTACATATCTAATTCTTCAAAGACAGCTCTGTGTTGGTACATTATCCCCAACAGAGGAAATAAAAAAACCACAGGAGGCTAGATTAGTATGACAACCTGGCTTCAAAGACAAAGACCAAGCATCTGCATGGGTGCTTGCATTTGTGTCTCCCTATTAATGAAATATACACTGTGATGACATCCTGGAGTAAGCAGCATGCAATTATATTCCTCTAATGACTTTTCAGCATACATAGGCACACAACTAGCGTGTACAAAGAATGCAGCTCCAAGTTGTCCAAAAACTGGTGAGCTGGAATTACAGAAGACTGCTGTTTCTGAGAGGTGTCCTGAGAGCCTATATGGACCTCCTGACACACTAAGGAAAGGATATGTGAGAGGAGTCATAAGCCCTCAAGAAGAACTAGGGCCATCGGTTTTCAAAACTCTCAGGAAATAACAAAATAGAAAGGACAGTTACGTTAGCTGAAAATGTGCCAGTTGTGCCATCACTTACATTTCCAGTGCCCTGTAGGAGTGATGAGAGCTTTATGCAAAGTTTTCAAGCAGGTCATGGAGTCACCCCCTGTGTCCACCTCACAACACTACGTTACAATTACAGTTGTTACTGTGCCATAAGCCAGTTTTTTTGGCTACGTGGAATTCCTCTCCCAACATCAAAAGCACTGTTCCCTCTCTGTTTCTTTCAAGTATTAAAGCTTTGTATTTAAAAATTACACTGTAGCTATTTTTCATTCTACAAAAAATAGCCATGACAGAACTTCAGCACAAAGAGACCAGAAATGTTATGAAACAAAAAATTCAATTCCTTCCCACATATAAAGAAAAATGCCATGAAAATTCATTCACAACATTTAAACATTTATACAAAGTTTCTGCCAGTCAAGGAATATGGAATAGAAATTGTGGAGTAAAGAAGCAGGGAACAAAGGGAAGTTTCAAGAGTGGATGTACTTGCTTTTTAAAGCCCCCTTCATGGAAAAGAACAAAATACAACCCCACAGACTCCTGTTTTCATTTGACTTAGCCAGCACTATTTAAAGCTGTTGCTGAATGTGAACATCTGCAAGACCTGTAAAGGGCCTGAGGGTCTGTGGCTTTCTCCTGCCCTAGTTTCAGCCAATCTATGCTTCTTCAAGAAGGCCAAGTGAAGTTTAATTGTAAGAAGCTAATTTTCTTAAGCTTTTATTAGGAAACATTTCAACAGAAATGAAGGTGACAGATGGTATTTCAACACATACATAACATCAGTAACCCAATGTTAAAAATCTGTGTCACCTTCATAGCATAGCTCCAGTCACTCAGGTTACTTACTCATCATTACTGTTATTTTTACTTGCAAAGAGGAGTTTGACTGTAAGAGATTTACAACACAGTACATTAAAGGCAGTTTGATATTAAATTAAATATTTATGGCGTATAGTAAACCATTTATAAAAAACATACTAAGATCTCAGACTCTCAATACTTTGTTTTCACTGTTTTGATCACCTCTGAAAAACCCCTCTTTTTAAAGAAAAAAATCAAGCATGTGCCCTTTTAAGAGACTAGGAATGATTGATGGTTAAGTATAACCTCTCCATGAAAACAATTCTACTGCCAGTTTCAAGTGGGTATATCATCAATAAGTTTAAATTAGCATTCCACAGCATTGTGTGGTGTCATAAGTACAATTAACTGACAAAACTTAACTAGTTTCTGGTTTAGTGTTTGGTTGGGTTGTTTTTTTTTTTCCCTGAGAACACTCACATTCACCTGTTTGGTCCACCAAGCAACAGAACTGAGGTTTTTGTGGCAACCTAAATAAACATAAGCAGTATGTTTACAGTGCACAACACGTGGCTCCAGAAGCTCCATGTGTTAACCAGAGAAAAGCTTCAGACAAATGAGCCTAAGCTGTACTCAGTGCCTGCCTTACCCCTGGTGAGTGCTGCACCAGGGCATTCTGTCCAGGCTTCTCTCTCAGACACCTGGCAATTTGAATTAGAAATATTTGCAGAGCTCAGAAGCTCCCCTTGCAGATTGAGAGTTTAAAAAGGTATTTATTTTTTCTTAGAATAAACAAAGTCTAAGAGAGTAAAGCTTTCTGACAGAGGACGTGATTATACAGTCAACAGCAGCCCAGAAGTGTCTCCAGTGCCTTGCAAGCATCCCTGAAGCTCTATGTGCAGGGATAACCACAGACAATTAATGGTAGATTGACTATCTCAAAACCAACCCAGAAAAGGATTGTTAAAGGATATTCTGCTGCTCAGTGAAGGGAGTATTCTTTGGAAGGCCTTGTGTATTTCCCAGAATACTGCATATTTACTGGCCTTTGCAAGCCTTGTCTTGGGAACTAAAAGAAGCAGTAGTTAATGCTCATTTCATCAGAGATCCTGCTAATGCAATCGTTCTCAACCCCTAAAATCATTCTGCTTTTCTCTGGAAGAGATGCACCTCTTCACCTGCAACACATTTTATCTTTCACCCTGAAGACCCTTTACCTTTGCCAACACAAACATTTGCAGAATATACAAAACAACATTAATATGCACTAAAATTTGCTATTTCAAAAATAAATTTGGGCTTTTATGCATTGTTCAATTCTGTATGAGTACAATTCATTAAGCAACTTTACTCTTCAAAAAGGAGCAGCTGCAAAATTTCCAGTTTGATACACAACACTGCTGTGAAACCATAAGGGCTAACTTCAGATTTGAAGCATAGTTTGCTGCAAAATACAAGAGATTATGGCTACTTTTAGTAAATCTATATTTACAAAATATTACCATAAAATGAAATGAGGAAGTAAAAAATGGATTCAAAAATTATTTTTCTCTTAACTTCAACCTGCTCAGAATTAGAATGTCTGTGAACAATGACTAGCCCTTAAAACCAGAAATTGCTCCAGAAAAGCAGCAAACATCTCAGCTCTCTGAAGCTCCTTTCCTCTGTGTTTCAAGTGAATTTTATTACAAGATTTTGTCTACTGCTTCCTTCTTCAAGGCACGATTAAAATCACAGAATCATTTAGGCCAGAAACACCTCCAAGATAGTCAAGTTTAACTGTAAATCTAACATGGCTAAGTCCATGACTAAACCATGGAGTTTAAACCCAAAGTGCCACACCAGAAATGGTGACTCAACCACTTCCTGGGCAGCCTGTTCCAAGGTTTGACATTGCAGGAAAGAAGTTTGCTGTATTTTTATGTTCTTGGGAAACCAAGAAGTGCTGTGGAACACACCAAATGAACAGCTAACAAAGCTCTACAAGCCTAGAAGAGATGCTGAGTTTTTGAAATGGGAGATATTTTTGAGATTTTATTTTTATATGTTTTCCCTATAGAAATGAATAAAAAAGATTGTAACCTATGGAAACTTATTCCTATGGCAATAATCCAAATTACTTTAACATTTTTTGTTTATCGTCACATTTGCCCAGACTTTTAAGTTGCTACCTTTTGCACTACAGCCTATTTAAAAAAATTCAAAAATCCTAGAATTGGGTTCCAATAATCACTTTGAAACAAATTACAGCTGTTATTCTATCATGCTGTCAAATTTGCCAAAGCTACAACTTCCAGTAACTGTACAAAATCATCATCATGACTCCTTTTTTCTCCTCTCATCATTCTTCAGCTTTCTGTTCCACTAGTTTCCTAGCTCAGCACCCTTACAGCTAATGCCTACACTTTATTCCCAGTTTGAATTTATTAGTTTTTATATTTTAGGTCCTGATTTCTGCTAACCGTTTCAGTACCAGACGAAAAAGTTCTCCAGTCTAAATCAAACTACCTTTGCTGTCTTCTGGATACATTAATCAATTTCTAGAAAAAAAAAATCCCCACACCCACATCTGTTTCTGCCCCTAAGTGCTTTTGAGTTGCTCTCCCTGCACCGTGTTCTTTATTATTCATAATAATATTGAAAATTGAGTATGAAAGAAGCTAAAGAATCGTGCACCAAAACCTCAATAAGATTAAGTATTTCACACCCACAAAGCAAGCCATGATCCCTGCTTTAGGGAGATCAAAGAGCAGACATAGGGCAGACAGTAGGCACAAACACCAGAGGATAGTGGGCAGGCCAGCATTTCCAGCTAACTGACCCAGCAGCCAACACTGCACCAACTTTGAAGCCATCAGTACCACGTGTAGAAAATAACATTCCTAAATCTGCTTCACTGTCACTCAGTGGTAAAAGTCAAACAAGAGTCAAACACTGTCACTCAGAGGTAAAAGTCAAACATTTTGCCTGGATGGTGTCTGCAGTTCCATTGCTCATATTCTCACAGATTACAGTAGAAATTTTCTAGAGACTTCACAGTTTGCTATAACCATGAAGAGATTGAATCTTTTTAGAGCAAGAAGAGGTTAATTGCATAGAAATTATTATTTCCCTAGGAAAAGAAAGCTTTATTTTGTCTCTCCTGTTGGACTGTGCTAGCAAATAGAGAGGACTGTTCAATAAAATAAGGTTTTGCTTTCATACAAAATAAAAGTTTAGACTACTCAGCAAGTTATTAGTTTTGCATCAAGAAGGACAAGCATATTTAATATCCATGAAGTCAGGAATGGCTAATTTGAGAGCAATGTTTCCAAAAGAAATATTCCCCCCACTCCCTTCCCTGCTATGAACCAGTTTTCCAATGTTGCTTATCTTCTGGCCTTCAGTCACGATCTGCTTCATTTTTGCTGTGAACAGGAGCTATCTGTTGGGGTGATGGTTTAGGCAAGATGACAAAAAGGTGGATAGGTAAGAATGAGTGCAGCAAAAAAAAACTACAACAAAGGAGGTTAGAATATCTTTTTAATTCCTTTATTGTATTCATAATGAAAGCTCATGATGAAAGAGAAAATTGCTACCTTCCACTAAATAACTCTTTGACCAGAAAAGTTTTACAACTCCCTAACAAACATTTCTTGACTCATAAAATTCTTTGCGCTCCAGAAAATGAAATTACTAGAAGAAATGCCAGAACAATGCCAGTAAAAGAAAATATTTTCTTTTATTTACTATTTTTAGGATTTTGTTCTATTTAAACTTAAGGAGATGGAAGATGAGTCCAAAAAGGCAATTATCTTTCAAGCAAGGGGAAAAAAAATTCAAATATGACATTCAGTCATAAATATATTGCATGTGCTGTAGTAAAAGGAAAATGAAACCACATGAGCCCTCAGGTCTGGAATGCTGATCCTGAAATGACCAGTATGCTTCCAGGGAAAGGCCAATAGAAACAAACTACATTGCACACTATGGATTGTGCAAAGCAGGGGAAAAATTGTGCAAAGAGAAAAAGTGCTTCCTGACCCTTACAGCAATCAGCTTAGTCCTCGAAGCATGAGCTTTGATTACCTTCCTCTCAGTGGGCACAACCATGAATATCACTGTATACCTTCTAATGCCCAGCACATTCTAGCTGAGAAAGGGATACCAATATAAAAATTTCTAGAGCATTTCAATCGTGCAATCTGCACAATTAGCAAAAACATGCTAAACAGTATAAAGTGCATGAAAATACAATTGCATTTAAATTTTCTTTTTTGAGGAAAAAAAATTTCTTTAAATTAATTTCACTCTAACAGATCCCATTATAATTAAATTCCCCATGCCAGAAAAGCAAAAAAACTCAAACCCAAAACCGGAAGCCCCACTAAGAATACTTACCTGATAGAAGCTTTAGGACAATCCATACATAGGTATCTGACATGTGGCGTATACCCCTGTGGTCTGTCCTAAAACTTGAGTGCAGGTTTTTGCAAAAGCCCCAAAGAGCACCCCACATCAAAACAATCAAATAGGAACATTAGCAGTTGAACATCCATGTCCTGCTCAAAAATACACTGAAAAATACATGAAATCTGACATGCCTTAACTACAGAAGGACTTCAGGAATGCAGTGATAATGGCTTATGAACATCTTTAGACTACTGCCCTGTTGATAGCACTCTTTCCTCAGTGCACATAGCATTAATTTATCATTCCTCTGCCAGTGACAAGCCTCTTCACCTGCTTCAATGCTAAACAATTTCATTTGAACCTGTATGGAAAGAAGGCAACAAGTCCGAGAAGTCGTACTAGCTCTGTGTAAATCAGGTAACACAGCCCAGTACTATTTCCCACCAGGAATGAGAGTTTTACAGGATGTTGAGGGTAGAAACAGTGTCATGTGCTGATGAGAGCTGCAGAGAACTGGACATTGTAGGCACAGATCAGACAGCTTTAGGGTTACTTAAGCAAAACGCTGAGCTTCTCACTCATCAGAAATACTAGGTTTAATGAACTCCTAATCTCCCATTAAATTTACTAACTCCAGCTCTGGGAGGTCAAAGGTTTTCTGGATCTCATTTTTAATTTTTACATTTATCTGCAATGTTACTCTTTCCCAGCAAAGCTGGCAGTCTGTTTGTGGGTATTTCTTCTCCTCTGAGCATATATGACATGTACTAAAACTTGAATAAGAGGGAAGGTGGAGGTTACCTCAGCTTTCAAAGCTACTTAGGAGGAAAATGGCCTCACCTTTTCTCCTCTTTGTAAACCTGTCAGTGTATTGAGAATAAGGAGTGTCTAAGTACCTAACTGTACAGGAAGAAGAGGATTCACCACTGGGTCACAATGTTCCTTTGATGTCATCTCCAAGACACAGAGGACAAAAAGAAAATCCTCTTGTTCAGCAAGACATACAAAGGAAGCTATTACTGCAGAAATCAGAATTACTACAGTGTTTGCTAAGATGAGTGGCTGGGCAAGTACTCATTGAAGACATTCTGTTCAATGGCATTTTAGCAGCAACAGTACCACAAGATTAAAAGAATTGTAGTTAAATATCCCACTCTTTCATGAATCAGAAGTTCTAGTGAAGAGGCTTATGGATATGTTGAGTTCTAGCTTCCATGTTACTAAAACACTACACCAACCTTCCTCTTAAGTTTTACCTCCTCTACTCTACAAGTCCACCTCTGTAAAGCAGTTACCATATGCTCAACTCACAGCTTGCACTTCAGCCTTCTCTATTTACACAGGATCTAAACATACACTTTCAGCTTTGCTGAAAGAGATGAATTTTCAAATCATGGACATTTTGGAATCAAAGTCAAAGAATTTAGAAGTCCAGAACATGGACTTGTGGACAAACAAAAGTAGAATGGCATATCTTTAACACTGTCTTGTGAGTCCTTGCTGGGATGAATGTGTGCTTGAGAGGACCAAAAAGCAATGGCAAAATGCCTTTTTGTTGCCCAAAGGTATTTAATACGGCAGAGCAAGGGGAATATAATCAGCATTAAAGTGCTCTTCATAAATAATGGACAAGCAAGCAGCTTTTATCTACTCTGCACTTTAAAAAAGTTTCTATTGCTGAATATTTCATGAGCAAAAGGTCATTTATTGTGGCTTTTAAATTATACAATTCAGAAACTGTTAGGAAAAAAAGTTATTCGTTGCAGTGCAATAATGGTGAGTTTTGAGTATCTGGAGAAACATGGACCACCTTAAATACATATTTTGAAACCTACCACATACAAACTAACAGGGACATCTTTGCCCTGAACTATAACTACTGATTTTTAAGATGCCCTATCCTATTCAGCAATACAGTATTTAATCTCAAGTGAAGCATAAACCTGAATGTACATTCTCCTGAGATGTCAGTTCTAGTTTGCATTTCTTATCAAAATATACTGCTGGTCACAGGTCATTTAACATGTGAATCTGTGAGAGCCATTTTCAAGAAATCTATTTTCTGCACATTATTTTAAAGGTGTATTTTATTACAGCCCTTTAAATGATAATTAGAGTTCCACAAAAACAAAACCATTAAGGAAGCACACTGGCAAACAGGTGAATTGTCAAGATGAGTTAGAAGTAACCTTAGCTCTGTCCCCTGTGAATACAAGACCACAACACAGACCTATTGCTGCATCCAGAGACAGATGTTCTGTGGGTGTAGATCAGCATGACTTTACAGAAGTCAGTCATGCTGCATCTGGTTTCTATCAACAGAAGCACCAGTACATTTCTCCTAAGCATCATAACATTTACAACATCCCACACCTATAAATGACCACCATGGGAGCCTGCTGCACATCAGCACACCAAGCGTGCCAGAGACCTGCGGCCTTAGTAATACCAAAACAAGTGGCTTTGGAACATCGAGAGATAACACCCCTTAGCCAGAGCTATCCTCAGGGAACTTTTCAATTTTCTTTTTCTTTTTAAACCCACACTTCCAAACCAGAGAGCTACTCTAACAAAAAACAAACAAACAAACAAACAAACAAAAAACCACAAAAACAACAAAAACAACACAAAACAACCAAAAAACAAACAACCCCCCACAACAAAAACAACAAAAAACCCAACAAAAACCCCCAAAACAAAACAAAAAAAAACCCCACCAACTCAAAAAAACCAATTGAAAAACCACAAACAACCCCCGTCCCCAACAACAAAAACTGAACAATCAACCCACAAACAAAACAAAAATCAGATTTTAAAATAAGACAATTCATACAAATAATTTTTTTTTAAACTAAGGTATTTTCTATCATATGGTAACTGAGCTCCTACCCCAAATCCTCTTATTTTATTCATAGTCCCCACTTAAAAAAAAAAAAAGATAAGGAAAAGGTAAAACATGAGAGGACCTATCTGCGGAAGTTAGAAGCAATCAGGACAAACAGTATCATACAGAGCAAATAATCTACATACAACCCCCTGCATATAGAGATGACAAACCTGTCTGTGGCAAAAAAAGTAGTTTACTTATAAAATGACTCATGACACTGCAAGGAGGAAATCTGAGACACCAGGCTAACCTCAAGATCAATCATCTTCCTTAGCAACAAATTCCACTGAAAGCCCCATGGAGTGATGGGACATGCATTAAAGCACCATGTACAAAGCTGCTCTTTGGATTTCAGATATTCTTCTGTGCATTTGTAAAAATAAAATTGATCTTTAGCACTTGTTTCAAGTAGGCTTACAGCTTTGTTGAGATCATATGTCCCTCCTACATTTACCAGCAGAAAAAATCAGACAGATCTGTCATGCGTGATTTGGCATTAGACACCTCAACTGCAGCAGTAAGGTTATTTTAAAGAATCGTGTCTGCTACAGTCTGAACCTTATACAACACACTATCATTGCCAAACATCTAAAATAGTTGCTAAACTCTTTATTTATAGACATAGTCCTTAATAACTCTGTTTTACTTAGGATGGTATTCAAAAGCCAATATTGTCTCGTTTATCTGGGTCTGTCAAACACAAATATCAATTTGGAAGCTGCAAGAAATGCACAGGTTTTATCCTGGCCCATTGCACAGAGACAGATTTTTTCCTTTGGTCAGTAAATTCTCTCAAGACATTACATTTAAAAGCTTCAAGTATATCAACAGCTAAATCATACTTTTAAAACAGCTTTTGATGCCTGTTGCAGAGCTAGTAGGAACAACAATACCTACGGGCGCTCTTGCTGTCTTTTACATTGCTCTTCTCTCACTAGATTTCAAGTACTTGGGTGTAAATATAAAAGAAAAAGATCTTTATTAGGGAAAAAAAATTCAGAAGGAAGATGTCTCTGAGGGAAGAAAAACATCTCCGTTGTGCCCCCTGCTTTTGCAAGGAGAAAATGAAACTTGTTGGTAAAGCATGCCAAAACAGACAGCAGCTGGATCCAAAATATTACTGATGGGTAAAAAATTTATACGTATCAATAAACACCAACACTCTAGACTAATGAAGATACGAACATACTCTTCTGTTTGATAGTATCTAATAGTATTTTGTTAGGGGACTGTAATTGAAGTCAAAGACGGCTTGTTTACTCTGTATTAAAATACAGTATTTCATATCACACTTTCAGAGTAAATTATGTGTCTATCATCTGATATTTAGATACATATATCAATGGATATTCAGATATCTAAGAGAAAATGGGATGTGTCAGTTTAGATGAGCAATCTCACAAAAAATGACCATGATATTTACACAAAACCAACCTATGGACAAGGTCGTGGAATGTAACAACCATGAAGTCTCCTACACCAAATCACCCAATCAGAAATCAACTTACTCCTCTAGAAATTATGCAACTGCCCTGCTTCTTATAGAAGAGAGTCAAAGAATAGGGGTCCATTTCTCCTATTCCACCCTCATCCCTGTGATGCCACAAACTAGTAAGAGAGAGAGAAAACAGACATGGTCGTCCTGAGTGCCAGTGTTCTACGTGTAACTATTCCAAGAACGCCTCTTGGAAGAAAATTCTTGCATTGAAAAAACTCAGGTATCACTGAACTCACTCCACAGTTCTCAGAGGTCAAACAGATCAACTTACGTAGCTCTCCTACTTTCAGAATTTCACACAGCATCTTTGTCAGCTCAATGCTGCTTCGGCCAAATGGGCACTCATGCTTGTCTTCTCGACTGCTGTTCTCCAGGACAATCTGAAGGTGGAATCAAAATGGAAAATAATCAGTTTGAAGAACCTGTGAGCTGCGACACTGTTCTCCACATCCAACATTTACAAGACATACCAGACTTAGTCTAGGAAACTGTATGGGGAATTTAGGAAAATGTATTTTCATAAAACTCAGTCTTCCCTGCAGCTAAATGACCTATGCCATTTATGTCATGGTTTCAAACTGAAAGAGAGTAGGTTTAGATAAGATATTAGGAAGAAATTCTTTACTGTGAGGGTGGTGAGGCATTGGAACAGGTTGCTCAGAAAAGCTGTGGATGCTCCATCCCTAGAAGTGTTCAAGGCCAGGCTAGATGGGGCTTTGTGTAACCTGGTCAATGGAAGGTTTCCCTGCCCTGAACTTGGAACTTGATGATTTCTGGGGTCCCTTCCAAACCATTCCCTGATTCTATGTCTGAGGCAACATACAAGCAGTGCTACTCCATGACCAACTGGGAAGTTTTGCCATTGCTATGCAATGTTGCTGTTCTGCACCACCCTGACTTGGAGAAAGTGAAGTAGAAGCCAAAGAGCAAGAAATAGTTTAATTTTAAATGTGCTGGTTAATGAAAATGAGGTAAATTATTGATAGGCATGAACACACCTAGAAGGATCTATACAACCGAATTGGGACAGAATTTTCATAGTTGGATTCAGTCTTCAAAGTAGGCTAAAGTGATAAAATTAAACAGCTCACAAAAGAAAAAAAATGTCTGGAATCTCTCTATTATGAAAAGAATTTCTGAGTATGTGCAAAACATTCTAGGGAACTATCACTCTATCACTCTTGTACCAAGCCCATGAATGCTGCAAAAATGACTGAAGGAGAGCCTTTGCATTCTCTATTGAGTGACACTGTAAAATAAATGGGAGAAAATAATTCCCTCCACATTTTTATACCCATTAAATTCTGCCATATCTGATACAGTTGAGATACAGTATTCCTTGGCACTACAACTAGATAAGAAATGAAAAGTTATAAAAATACTATAGATTTCACTGAAGCAGTGAGCCTGAAAAAAGAGGGGGTCTGGAGAAAAAAATGAAATAGTCAAAACAAATTTGCAGTAAGAATTGTCTTTGCAGAACAAACTATGCCACTTTACAAAAAGAAAAACCTCATCCTAAACAGCTGCTGCATAGCCCAGGGATGAGGGACAGAAGAAGAAAATGAATTTCCAAGGTAAGAAATTTTGCCAAGCACCAGAGAATCCCAGAGGATGTGTAATTTTTTTTCTCAAAAACAGGTGTTTAGACATTGCTCTCTGCTTTGCATTCCTCCTGTCTTGTTAGTTCCCATCTCCATCATGGGTTTTGTTTGTTTGGCTTTTTTTTTGTTGTTCTTTGTGGACTTGTTTGTGGGTTTTACTTGTTTGTTTTGAATCCTTCCATTTTTACAGCAAAGAAAGCTTTGCAAACGGCTTCAAGGCTGGAATTTCACCCAAAACCAGGAGGAAAGCTGGGGGGGCAGGGGGCGGGGGGAGGGGGCAGTTCAATGCTGGATGCCACTGAAGACTTCCCCTCACTCCCCAGATCTTGGGTTTTGACCTTTTAGGTCTAGAAACCTTTCCTGTGAGGCAGCTACAAGTGGGAAAAGAGTGAACACCTAAGGCAAGTAGGAAAGCTATGTGCTTCACACGGCATGCCAAAGTCTCTTCAAAAAGCATCTATTTTATTCCTTCAGCACAAAGGGTAGCCACTAGCTCCTCCCAACCCATCACCCAGAGACGTAAAAGGATGGATTTTCCTCAGTGTTATGAGGAAGTGTGATCTCTGATCTCTTGGTTTTGCTGTCCAGTGCTGTCAGTGTTACCTTTGACTGCTTATACTTCCCACAGAAGTTTCTTTTCCCAGTAGAAAATCATTAGGGATATGACACATACTTTATCACCACAATTTTTTACTGGCCTTTTCCAATGGTACAGCATCATGTTCCAAAGTCTGCCAAGAGGACTCCTCTTTCTAAAAGTTTTGGTCTAAATGGCACATAGTTGCTCCATGTCATCTCTGGGTAACAGTAAATCAGAGAAACATCCCTGCTATTTTTGTTTTACGTTGCTGCAGCCGCTGTTCAAGAAACATGTGAATATGACTTTATATTCTGGATGAGTCATCCTGCTTCAGTCTCTCCCATGGAGGATAGTGCTATAGCTCTACTCAAAAGCAGAAGCAATGATAGAGTAGCACCAGCACAATGGAAAGCTGTGCGTCTCAATACCTCCCTAAGATCACTTCTCTCATTCTGTTTATTACCCTGCTTTATCTCTCACATAATAAAACATAAAATCTGCATACTAGAGCAGGGGGTTGCTTCGACACAGATTTAGATACAGCAGAGAAACACTGGTAATAAAATCAATGGAGAGGCAAATTGAAAGGGCAAGGGGGAGGGAGAGGGAAGCATCGGGATGTGTTCCTGCTCGTTTTTGGCAATGCACTTTGCTGAGTCTCACATTAACCCAACATATTAACATTTCATGAGCACATAAATATTTAATGGTGACACCATATATGCATATAATGTAAGACAGAATTACAGCAATCAATAAGAGTGCCAGAGAAATAGTTAAGGCACTGTGTATTGCTATACAGCAAATTAAATGGCAATTTGAGTAATCAATATGTAAAGCAGTCTTGAAATGATCCTCAGACACACTCTCTACAAGCATCAGATTTTTTAGCATTGGCTGTACAAAATAAAGCAGCGTTGCCATGTTACATTTCCTTAAGAAAGGAAGATGGACAGCCCTTTACTGCATCTAAATATCTGTAGGCAAATTTGACAGATATGGATCTTTTGCAAGAAACAGCAACAGTAAAAAGGGAAAGAAAAAAATAGGTTCTTATAAATATGCAAAGAGAAATCATTCCTAGTCTTGGCAACAGATTTACAACATTCATTATTATATTTGTAATAGTCTTTTCACGACTTCACGACTCATATCCTGTTCCAAAGTAAAATGCTATAAATAGAGCTGATAAGGACATGGTTGTAATGTTATTTCCTTTATCACTCTGGTTACGGAGGAGAAATAAGCAGGGAATGGACACGTTCACTTCATAAACTGGTGAAAACAATACCATGGAAAGAAATATAACACACAGCTCAATACAGAAAACACTTTCTTCTATCTATAGAGCATACTCTTGGCTTGCATCATATTTTTATCACAAGTTATTTTACCACTGGAAGGAAAATGGCGAGGAAGTTGCAAGCCCACACAACCTTCCTTTAAAAGGAGGTCTATCATTAATGCTCATTAAGGGCTCCACCCTATTATCTTCCTCCTTTTCCCCATCAAAAATCCACAGTGACTTGCAGATCCACCAGACATGTCACAATCAGTGGCTACAGTGGTTAAATTTTACTTGTGGAAAACAAATATTCAAAAGCAGAGACCATGGACATTGCAGTAGAATTCCTGGGACCACAGAATCGCAGAATCATTTAGGTTGGAAAAGCCATTTAAGATCATCTAGTCCAACCATGAACCCAACATTCCTAAGTCCACCACTAACTAAGCCATCTCTCTAAGTGCCTACATCTACACGTCTTTTAAATACCCCCAGGGATGATGACTCAACCACTTCCCACTCCCCAGGGCACCCTGTTCCAATCGTTGACAACCTTTTCCATGAAGAAATTTTTCCTAGTATCCAACCTAAACCTCAGCTACCACAACTTGAAGCCAATTTCCTCTTGTCCAGTTGTTTCTTTCTTGGGAGAGGAGAACAACCCCTATTTTGCTACAATCTCCTTTCAGGGAGTTGTAGAGAGTGACAAGGTCTCCCCTAAGCCGCCTTTTCTCCAGGTTAAACACCCCCAGCTCCCTTAGCTGCTCCTCACAGGACTTGTGCTCCACACCCTTCACCCTCCTCTTGACAAACTCCAGCTTCTCAATGTCCTTCTTTCAAGTGAAGGCCTCAAAACTGCACAGAGGATTCAAGGGGGACAATCACAATCCTGACCCTAGTATTGCTGATCCAAGCCAGGATTATATTGGCCTTTTTGGCCACCTGGCCACACTGCTGGCTCATATCCCATCTTCCTTCAGTACTATCTTGACACTGGTTTACTTGGCTGCCCTTTATTATGATACTACAAATCTATTTCTGCCAGTTTTTCCTGTCTTCAGTCCTTGTGAAGGTACAGAATTGGGAAGGTCAAACATGGAAATGTAGCCTATAATACACTAGATGTTACACAGTTAAAAACCAAAATGAGCTCACAGTACAGGAGCATTAAATTCTCTGCAGATCCTCTTCTTCTCCTCTTGTGTCTTTGATCAACACTGCGCATTACTGTGAGTCAGAAAAAAAAATCCACCATAATGTGTACTGTTCAACAACAACGTATATTTTTTCTTTAGGGAAAAGCAAAAAAGTCCAGACAAAAACCTCAATAGAAAAGCAAAAGAAAATTACCAAGAGGGGGCAGACAGGAAAAGCCTTAGTGATGTTCTTTGTAAAAATAAATAAGAACAAAACAATTGCAGCTCAGAAAATGGAAGGAAAAGAAGATAAAGTGAGACAAGCTTAGAATGAGAAGAAAATGAGATGAATTGACTGGCAGAGAAGAGAAAAGAAGAGGTTTAAAAAAGTTTTTAAAAATGTAAGAGGGGAAATTTTTAGGAAATCAGTGTTATCCATTTTCTCATGCTAAGGCCTGAGAATTAGACAGTATTTATAATAGAATACAGTTCTGTACAGCTATTATTTTAGATTTTGTACTATATACATCCATCTGTCTATGGAACTTAATCCAGCTGGTGTCCAGTCACAAGTGGTGCACCCAAGGGATCAGTATTGAGCCTAGTCCTGTTTTCACATCTCTGTCAATGATTTGGATGAGGGGATTGAGTGCCCCTTCAGTCAGTTCACAGATGATGCCAAGTTGGATGGGAGGGCTGATCTTCTAGAGGGTAAGAAGGCTCTGCAGAGGGATCTTGAAAGACTGGATGGATGGGATAAGGAAAACTGTATGAGATTTAACAAGATACCTAACAGTGGCCTGGCTATAAAAGAGATATAAAAATTTGTTTCAAAAAGTAATTAAAAAACCCCCAAGCCTATAATAAAGAAAATAAATATGCAAAATAAGTAAATAAAACTATTACAAGTTATTTTTAAAAGTTAAAGTAAAATAAATTTAATGCCAAGATCACAGAGGAATAATGCTAATTCCCCAGTAGCAAAAAAAAAAAATCCTTACAAGACACCAACCTCAAAATCAAAATGATTTTCTAAATTTATGGCAGTGTGCCTTTATGATTTTCCATTGAATTATTCATTGAGTCTGTCACTACTTCAAGAGCCCAAAATAGACCCTCAGGAAGGCAGTGGACTTAGTGAAGGATTTTCCACACTTGTCTACCATGGGTTTTAAAGCCTGCATTAGCTTCAGTAGTGAGGCTTATACCTGCAACTAAGAGTAAATGACTGACAAAAGGCAAAATTTTGAAGACAGGTATCTTCAAAAGCTTCCTCATCAAAATCCAGGAGGCTGAAACCACCAGACAGAAACATTTCTCCTTCACTGGGAAGAAATATCGACTTAGCCAGGCCCTTAATCCTTCACATTAAAGACAAAATTGTCTCAAAGCATATTGCCCATGGCAACTGCAGATGTAATTCTCAGATTCCTGAGCCAAAATCAGACCTTGGCAATGAAATAGAGATTCATTGTGATTAGGAAATAAATACAGAACTGAAAGAAAGGCAAGATCCACTGTAGCTGCATTAATACTTCTAATAAGTCCCAGAGCAGGCAATTCAACGAATATTGCTGCACTATTAAAAAGGAGCATTTCCACAGACCAATTTTGTAAAATGATCCTGTCTTAATAGAGAACAAGCTTTTTAGCAGTCTGCTGCAGGTTAATATCAAGAGGTTCAGAGAGCTAGTTAGTAGAGATCATAAAAACCTGCTTAGACCCAAAATGAAAGGTCAAGCAGCATTTAAATATCCAGAAATTGCAGGGATTCTCTTCCTTTTCTTGACACTACTTTTCTTTTTCCTAAGCCTCTTTATCACATACGGTGGGGTTCACCATTCCCTCTTCATTTGGATGATTTAGGTAACTCTAAGAAGCAAATCTTTAAGATGTGCTTCCTGAGAAGGACAAGAGACTCTACTGCAGACAGACTCAGTTTCCATTCATCCCCATCACCAACTTTGCTTTCTTCTTAAGGTACCTTGTAATTTGCTTCAGCTTCAGCATCAGTCTTCTTCCAACATCCTTCACTCTGCACTGTCCCCTCTGACACTGTATTTTTAATTTCCTATGCTTCCTCTCTTCCTTATCTCACTCTTCCTTGACATTCCTGAGTCATTATAGAAATTTCTAATTGCAAAGCTAAAACAAAGGAACAGTTATTTCTGCCTGCCTCTAGAAGACCCTAGAATTTCAATTTAAACAAAGATCTGAAAGAAAAGTTGAGACCTTCTACAGATATTGAAAAATAAGAAAGGAGCCACTGATATGAGATGGTTTAACATTTCCAGAAGTTGGGTTTTATTCTGGAAAATCATGATGAAGTAAGTTACACTTTTCAAACAAATGTCATGCCAAACTATCTCAAGGTAAATATGCATGGTTCTGCAGGTGCTCACCTAGCAATAAATTTTCATTCTCACACAAACACCATAGCATGAAGCATGACTGTAATTTTTATTTTCCACCTAAAGATAAATATGCAGTGGTCTTGTATCCTCTTCCTTTCTTTGCAGAAGTACCTTCTTCTTCTTGTTCTCCCTATGAAGAACCAACCCAATAATCATAAAACATGGTGGCAAGGCCCACAATGAGAAGGCTCCACTGCCCTGTCATCTTCACAAGCAGAACCAGAACATGCTCTTCACTTTGCACAGCCACAGGTGTGTGAGAGAGATTTGGCGTTGAGCTGATCCAGTTTGAAAACTACCAGTCAGGTATTCCTCTCCCTCCATGCCCCTCACAAATGTAAGAAGGCAATGCTTTTCCTGAAATTCTCTCCTGCCTCACCAATGGCAGAGGCTGAAGGCAGAAAACTGAAGTATCTGCAGAATATAGCAAGTTTTGGAATTTTCTTTTCTTTTACAATGCAAAACAGGCCTTACGGGTGCCCTAATGTTATTTTGGTAGGGATAAATGAGAAAAACATCAACCTTTATAGCACATCAATGAGTATGGCAGCCAGAGTCACATCACAAATGCTCTGGACATGGAATAAATGGGAAAAACTGTGACAATCAAGAGCTAGTCTTTTCTCCTCCTGAAATGTATACACATCTCAGCTTTGCAGGTGGAGGGACTGTGGCTCCACAAAAAGTAGCCCAATCTTTGTGTGCCACTGCTGCAACCCATGGTGTGATTCAAAACCTTTTGAAGACAGTTGCTAGGCTTGCAACAATTTCTGGGCCCTTTGGATCAGGATGTCGTGTAGACAACAGCTTCCATACACCTGGGAAAGTTTAGGTGTGTTATGAATGACGGAAAAGTGATCTGAGCACATGCAGGACTGTAAGATGCCATATGTATCCCACTGCACATTCCCCACAGGGCTGTGCAGAGAGTGCCTTAGGATTCTCCTCGGTGCTAATTTTGTGTTTATGCTGCAATCAGCCACTCCAGGATTTTGCATCTTTAACTGCAGAGGGACCCATCTCAATCCCCCTCAGGGATGGAGCCCCTCAGGGTTGTCATGTAAAGGAGAAACATTGTGTGATGTTTGGGAAGAAACAAAATACAAGCAGAAAGACATTTAGATATGTGAGTGGAAGGTAAGAAGAGAGAATAGAAAGCTTGGCAGAGAAAAGACAAAAACACATTAATGAGATGGGAACCTTGAATAGGCAATTAGGTCTCTGAAACTGAAACATTCTCTGAAAATTCATTCACGAGACTCACCAGGAAGACTCATGTAAAAAACATCACTTTTCTCTCTACCTTCTACAGAAAAAAAAAAAAGTTACATCTCTTTTCCTGCCATTTTTGGGAGGGGAGGAAAGCATGGCAGAAATCAAGCCCAATTTTATTTCAGAAAATGCTGAAATTATATGTTGGACTCCTTATATCTGATGAGGGGAGAGCGAGTAGGCACGAGGAGACTTTGTGAATTGACGGAAGGATGTGTAGGCAGCCTCCTATACAACAACTGCATGGGTTAGAAAGTATACGGCAGACAGTCTGACTGTGACTCAACCCATTTTAGTTCTGAAAGGTCTCTGCAGGATGCCAGCAATCTTCCTGCCTGCATCACTGGCACTTGCAAACAGCACCTGCTCCTCCTCTGACTTCTGAAAGCTTCAAACGCGAAAGAGCTCCCTCCTCAGCCTCCCCAAATGTAGCTGCTGGGGAAGAAGTGTCCCTGCATTCCAACTGTGTGAATAACCAAATTACCAGCTCAGCAAACTCAGGGGAAGGGGGATTTTCCATTACTGACCATAAACCAAGTCAGCTTCTAATTTTCAGGTAATCAAAGCAATTCTTGGTGCAACCAAAGGCCACGTGTTGGCTTTTTGTATTTGGAACACTATAATAACTTTAAAAACTTGTTTTAAATGCAAACCCAGAAAATCTAAGAGCATACTACTAAGTATCTTACACATCACTCAAAAAAATTTAGTAGCATTGGATCCATTATAAAATAGATCCAATTTTCAGCGTGGATTTCAACACTGCTTTCCCACCCCAGCGATAATCTTTTATACAGAAAATACTACATGCAACATCAAACAAATATTTGAATATAGATAAAATCTATTTAGGACTTAGTAGGAAAAAGGATAAACTTTCTCTTCTGCAGATGAGACATGAATTTATGCCTAGAGTAAAATGGTATTTTTTCCTAGAGATGAAGAGCCTACTAATCTAATAAAGGGCAAAGAACTGGACACAAACTTAGCCAGTCAGCTGGACAGAACCCAAAATAGGTGACCAGCCAATGTTCAGATCCAAAGCTGCTAATTTTATTTGCATTTTCTGCCTGAAGCACCAATCCCTTGTGCTTAAACAAAATTACAAGACACAGGATGTGTCTTCTCAAGGCAGAATCTGACCCCAAAGCAGCAGTGAGTCCTGCTAGAATATAGTTGGTCAGAAACACAGAAGAAAAATATATTTGTCAGTCATCGAAACCAAATTCATTAGAATGAGAAAGGTTTTTCTACAGACTCTCTTTACACTCAGAAAAATGAAAAGGCACACTGCTACAAGTTACCAGTAAGAAAAATTTCAAGATGTCTGTACTGAATAAAGTCTGTCTTCAATGGTAACTTATAATTTTATTTTTAAAATTAGTAGAATGTGAAGCTGAAGTAGTTTTGGAAAGGAATAAATTGAAAGTGGGGGGACACATGACTTGTCTGCTACAAAAGAACAAAAAATTATCTGTCACAAAGCTTTATTCCAATCATTTTCTTCTCTGTTAAATTTAATTATACACTCTAGCTGTCCTATAATTATAGAGCTTGGGAAGCTGCCAATTATTTCCTGTGGAAAATTTTTAAATTTCTTGCAGAAATTCAACATTACTTCCATCAATGCATTCCATATACTATGTCATCACCTTTTAAAAGCCAAACCTCTGATGATAGTGATTGATTATTTAAGTGCAACATGAAAAAAACCCTAGTGTATATCAGTCACTGATAGCACCAGACAATTAATTAAAGAGAAAGAAAAGATAACTCAACAGGAAACTAATTCAATAGGACAATTTTTTTAAAACCGAATGATTGCTGACGACACCACACAGTCAAAGAGAACATGCGTGGCTTTTTTTCCCATTCACTAAACAAACTGGAGGCTCCAGTCATCCTGTATGGCAAACAAAACCCTGAGATTCAAAATCTGTTAACTCACAGTTTGTATGAAATCTCAAAAAAGGCAGCAAATAAAGAAAACCTAATACTGCATTTTCAGGAAAAAGTATTGTGCAAAACCAGCACAACTATACAACGGGAAAAAGGTGAATGAAAGCAGTTGGATTGTGGGGAAGTAGTTAAAAAAAGAATAAAACGGGGAAAACTGTGGTTATTTTTGTTTCTCCTTCACCCATATTTTCACCCTGAAATGCTTTTTGCTTTCAAGATGCAGAGTTACCCATCTGCTGCAGTGCCTTCACACCCATGTTCTTTAACAAATTGCAATTGTATTTACTCTTCCTACTTTAGTGTGCTAAAGCACATTAGTTTTCTACTGTCTAGTCTTTGAAGCCCCACTGCCAGCCCCCAAAAGGGCACTTCAGTTTCAGACATCCTTCCTACCTAACTAATCTATTTATTATGCAAATTACTTCTAACCAGAATCTCTTATGAGAGGCAGAACAAGGATTGAAAAGGGAAGAGATTACTTATTGACTGTATTCTCTTCTATCTTCTGCTTATCCATTATTTTCATTAATACAAGAACTAAGGGTCATGCAGCAGAGGCATCCTAGGAGTCACAGGTCAGACTGCAGGGAATTGTGCTGCCCATTAAAATGCAGCACTGCCAATACACTCACTGAAACCATTATGACTTCCTGATAGTGTCTGCTCAATACATCACATTCTATCAGGGAAAACTTCAGATAGTCCCAGTTCATTTCAAACCAGCTCTGATTTTCAGCCTCAATTTCTAATTACTGCATAGCAGAGATAGTATCTGGGGCTTAGGAATTAACCCATGGCACAGGAATCAATTGCATTGCAAAGAGTGAAGTTGAAAATAATCTCTCCTCCTAGGAACCAAACTAATTCCTAGTATCAACAACAAAAAGAGAAGAGCTCCTGTCCAACAAATTTTTCAGGATGCAAGGTATAGCTGGTATAGACTGTATAGCTAACAACTTCTTGTGGAAATTTTAGTTTGACTGCAGGAGGCATTTTATTAGGGTACAGGAGTAGGAATACACCTGAAATAAAACAAGCAAGGTCAACAGGCTGTACAAGTAGAGCAAATTGGCGTTGTGGGAGCTTTGGGAGCCGAAGGCCATGAAGGAAAGGTAATGTTAGGTGTGAAACAAGGAACTCGAGAAAGCAACAGGCATGTCAGAGCCCAAAGGAAATAACTGTACACCAGCCTGCAAGCCAGGGAGAGAAAGAGATAGAAAGTAGGTGTCTTTTGCAATCAAAGACTATCAACGCTGTAGGAGTTGCACGACACCATCATCTCAGAGGTGCTCCTACCGTGCCAGCAATGCTGTATAAACACTAAGTAGAACTCCTCAGAGTGGTGGATAGACTAACAAACTCCCAAAGCACATTTACAGTCCCCCAAAGCAGCTTTAGGCAAGCAATTGAATCTGAAAGTGCCTCCACAAGGCACTTCCAGTGGATGTGTACTCTTTCTCAGGAGGGAAATACATGAGGCACTCAGGCACTCTCCTAACAGGAACCACGCAGGAATAAAAACAGGCAGCTCAAAACAACAAAAATTCTCAGTAATGCAGCAGCAAAAATACTGCATTATAGAAACACGGCTGAGCCAGCAGCAAAATCCTTTCCAAAAAGTGGCTAATTACATGCTTCACTGAATCCAATTTTTAAGACAGCATTTGCAACATGAACATGAAAAAATAAGAAAAAAAATGAGACATGTCAATGAAAGCTCTATTTCAACAGAATTTTTGTCCTCTTTCAAATTTTTCAGACTTCTTTAAAACAAGTCTGACCCATTTGGAAGCACTGGCTACCTCTGATTCTCTAAACTTAGAGTTTTTAGAAGAAGTATGAAGTAGCACAGTCCAGATCTTATCAAATTTTAATGAGAAACAGTAAGTAATTCTCATTTTATAAACAAAAACACTATTCAGCATAGTTTATCCAGAAAACATGCTCTTTGTTCATTACCTGAGGCAGCCCTTCATTTCAGGGATTTATAGGGATTGATAAATACTGTCATATTGCATACTACCACAGTGTCTTTTTCAAAGATTTATTGCTAGATTCAGACAGAGGAGAAAGATCCATTTAAAGAGCAAAGCCTACAGTCTAATCATCTGGTATTGTGTCCACAGATATCGGCAGGCCCTTTGCAAACCTGTTAGAGCTTTGGCACCAATTTACTTCAAACAGAAAACACATGATAATGTATATTAAAAGATCACTCTTGACTTTAGTGGAAATGACTGGTGTGTCAACTGTTTTCTTGCTACACACAAACTTCTTTAATCAGGTTTGCGTGAGCATTTTTCTTGGGGAATTAAACCTATGAACTCCAGACTGACTTTTGGAACTATCCTCCACTCCTACCTGTGCTTGTTCGTTTGATGCTTGGCAAGCACTTGAGCTCAGTAAAGTTCAGGAAAAGTTGTTATCTTCAGAGGCAGGTATTATTCAGCTGTATGCCTCTTCTTGTAGGGATACAACACATAACCAGCTCTAACTACCACTGAAATAACCTTGAAATAATGTAGGAAGTGGAGTGGGCAGGGGGCAGGAAAGGGTTATACAAGTGAATCATGATGCTCTGTACGTGTTTTACTCCAAGCATGACCTCTCCTACAGCAGTAGCTTTAGTGGAAGCATCTTAACTCTCAGTGCCCTGCCAACTCAGTCACCTCTCTAGGCATTTGATCTTCAAAGCCTCCTTTCCACAAAAAAATGCTGTCAGTTTTTGGTAGACTTTGAGCAGGTCAGAGAATTCTGCATAATTACTCTTTTCTGAGTTTATGGTCATCCATTATGCATCTGACAAAGGCACAGGCTCATTTCTCTTTTCTTTGCAGGCTTAAGCAAAAAAGAGTATTTGCAAAAAGTAATATCTAGCATATTTGACTCAGCAATGACAAGCAAGACATGTCTACAGCTTTCTCCCAGACCTTTTACAGACTTATGTCATATTTTAGTGTCATGTGGTTTGTCTTCCTAGGGATTGTTGTTAATGATACCAGGATTTTGAACCTCCCCTTCAAAGTCAACTGCAAACAGGACATAACCACTGCAAGCAGGCAACTGCAAAGATCTCCATGACAAGAGGAAGCCTTACCCGAATATAAGCATCCTGGTGATGTTTAGCAAAGTACAGCATGTTGTCGAGGGCCAGCATTCCAGGAGGGGTCTGCGTGAAATCCATTGCTGGGTTTACATGGTTCTGCAAAAAGAGAGCAAGGTCAGTCAATGAGCACCTTTACAAAAGCTGTCAGGTCACCAGTGTTGGTGAGCACCGTGTTAGCTCACGGTGTTAAAAAACGTTCAACAACAGAGCTCTTTTTGCTGAGCAGAAAACTCTTAGTAAGGAAATGGCCCATGCCTTGAAAAACTCTACAACCAAATGCAGACACTATGAGGTTGGCATGTCAGTAATTTACTTCTGCAGCTGTGGAATGGAGTTTCCCAAAGGCTGAATGCTTTAGAAGCACAGACCCCTATGTCATCCGTGGCAGATAGACTCCTTGGTGGTACTATAGACTAAAAGTACATGAAAATGCAGATAATGTGTGACACCAAACCACCTATTTATACAACTGCTATGGAATGAGTTCAAATAAACCATAGAAAGCAGAAAAAAACTACCAGACTAAATAGCTGTATTAAGTCTATTGGATCTTGCGGACTCCTGAACACAAAGGGCATCAAACAAAATTTTGTATGAAAATAAACAGATCTATCTTGTGGAATTCAGATGCAATTTTTGTTATGTTCTGAACCCATGCATTTCATCTATGGAATTAATGAATAAACACACAGACATATGATGACAATGAATAAACACACAGAATAAACATATAACCAGAATTCGTTCGCTTCCACACGCACATACAAACTTCAGATGTTCAGTTCCACACACTACATGAAAAACTACAGGTGCCCAAAATATTCATTAACTCTGCTGATTTTTTTGATTGGATGGAATGAAATGTACATGTGAATAAGCTTCATGTAGTTCATGTTTTAGACATGAAAATTTGCCTGGCTACACAAAAGAAGTTGCTCAGAAGTTCCAAGAATATGTCTCCATTAAAAAATGCCTCCCTTCTGCTATGCTCTTTTTATCAGTATCACCTTTGCAATGTCTCCTTCTCCACTCATCATTTTGACACAGAAAGATATCCCTAGCTCCTTTGCAATGGCATTTCTATTCTGCAAGACCCAGCTGACAGGGACTTTAAAAGTGCATTTACTGCCAGGAAACTGGCAAAGATCAGCACAGATTTCTTCCATTACTCTGTTTCTGCAGTGTGTTCAGGGTCTGATCCACCCATTTCACTGATAAAAGCATGGGGTTTACTACTTTTCCTTCTGTTGAGTCTGTCAGGCCATAAAGTGGTAGAAATGAGTGATTCTACTTTTTTTCCCATTTTAGCTTCAGACGTTGCATACGTTGGTTTTAGCCAGTCAATAATTTACAGTCACATAAAAGATTAAAAATAATAGAAAGCAAGATTTATGCACTAAGATGCCTGCTGCAACTTCAAAAGTAGACAAACACATTAGTCTGAAGATGGCATGCAGAACCAGTTGGTTGTACCTTTCCAGATAAGGACTACCGGTGTACAAGCAAAATTATCACTGGCTAATTAGGGAATCAAAAGGATGCCTGGAACCCTAGATTTTATATAGAAAGATCTATGTAATAAGTATTTCAGAAGGGTAGTTGTAGTTTACCAAGGGAAAACAATGTCTTGCTGAGCTGTAAGTTCCACAAACTCCCCTTAAAACTTTTTTTTCCCCTCACTTTCATCTGCTCATCTGAATGGCAGTCAATAGCCTTTCATGGCTATTTCCCCAACTCAACCTTTCATCTTCCACATTGATGCATTTATCAGTCAGAACATTTAAAATCAGTACAAAATGGTTTCACACACATCACAAGCCCAACAGACTTCAGCTTCTGGGAGGAGAAAACTTCCCTTCCTACAATTTTCAAGCATTTCAAAAAGGGCACTTTAAGAGAGGTTGAGTCTCACAGACACACAAATGCCCCCCAACCCAGCATGACTATCTTACAGATCCTTCTCTGCATTTGAAACTACCTCCATTTTGGCCACAAAGTAGAGGTCCTGAGGAACACCACTTGATACTTCACTGTGCCATGAGGTCCACAAGGTACATTTTCTTGGGAAAGCTACTGGGAGCCACAGGAAGCACCAATCAAAAGGGAACCCTAAAACTTGCAAAAACTTATTCAGCATAGGGCTGAACATGCACTCTTGGCTCCCATGCTATAGCACAGGTCAGGTACACTTGGATAAGTACACTTGGACAAGCACAGAGAGTTTCAAGACTCACCTACATTTCTCCAGCTATTAAAATACTAGTACTTATTTCACTGGCATTTACAATCATAAAACTAAATGCAGGACACAAATAAAAAGCCTGACCTACTTGTTACTTTATCCCATTATAAATCAAAAAAAATCCATCAAGGACATGAGCAATCTCACAACATAAGTCATTCTGTCTCCTACCACCACTACTAGTTCTATGTTCAACCAGAAAAAACATATTTCCATCACTTTTACTTTATCTCCAAGTCAAGTCTATAAACCCAGCTATTTTCAACTATTTTTAGTTTGTTTCTGTTTTTCGAAAGTTTCTGTCCCGTGGGATCCCTGGATAACTAGGGCTTTATCTTCAGCTCTGTTGATTTAAATAACTAAAAAAACAGAAGCAGTTAATAGCTGAGGATCCACAAGACAGTTCTGGCATGTGTGAGACAATACATTACCTTCAATTATTCTTAAAATTCAAAAGGAATGTCAGACACTTTGTTCCCTTCCTTCTTTCTCCCTCCCCCTAAAATCATCTTTTTCTTAACATGATGAATATTTGTGGTTGAAATATTAAGTTATTGAGAGTGGGTTTAGAAATGAGATACAAAGCTAAACTATCTAAAATGCTGTAGTGAATAATTCAGAAGTAGGCAAACATCCCACCTACAATATAATTTATTAAATATACAGAACACAAGAGCTTCAGGCGTATATGTTGCACCCATTTAGTACAAAATCTATGGCATTTTTTGCTTAATGGAAAATGAAGAGTAAGAAAAATCAAACAGATTTGTTACCTTCAATTTTTCAGATAATTTTTGATTTTTTTCCAGTAGGCTGAGTAATATCTTTTCATTTTTCAGCTTCAGCATCTAAGTGGCATTTAACAGCTAGCTTATGCTCTTATGCCATACATGTTAACATACCAGAACATTCAAGAATTTGCTAGCCAACCCAAAAGGATACTGCAGAAAAAAAAAATCATTGGTTTTGATAAGACGCAAACTCAAAATCACATCTGCTTATGCCATTTAAAATTAAAAAAAAAAAATCACGTGGCATGTTTCACAATAAGACAGCTTTTCTAGCTAAATCCCAGTGCAGTAATTACATTCAGACAACCTAGCATTCTAATGCAGTTCTGGCTGTGTAAAGCTTTCTTCTCTATCCTGAATGGCTTCACTGTCTCACTCCTGGCTTCTGCAGCAATCTCTGAGGGATGTATGGATTTCACTGGCAGGTAGGTGCCTATTCACAACAATGGTGTACTATCTGTAACTGCTAATGGAATAAGGAGCACTCATTCTTTATGTTATTCCTAACAACAGCATCTTCCACGTGAGCACGCCAAAGCACAGGAGCTATTTATTTCCCTGCGTTTCTAGGCCATTAACATACAAATTTATTTCTGTCTTGACAGGTATTGACATCTTATCACAGATTTTGCACCAGTGCTGTGTGCAGCAGCCATGTAAATCAGTGGCCAAATCATGCTAGTCTGTCCTGAAAGCAGTATGGAGTAGGTGCTAGACCCAGTAAGAGTTGTTTTCCCAAGCCTCAAGCAGCTCAGGTGAATCCCTACTCTGCATACCTCACCTCTGTAAGTGGCATGACAAAAACACATCAGAAGCTCCCAGGGAAGAGTCAGGCCTGTAACAGAACTGATGATAGAACAACTTCCAAATGTCACAAGAATCCAATTTTAATGGTGTCTTTATAAAATGAACATTCTGTCTACCAAGGTAACACTGGGGACAGCAATTTCTTTTTCCTATCTTCAGTTACTCGCTTACTCATGTTCTTCTTCCTTTTAAATCCAAACCACTGTTCTGTAGGCTAGGAAGGAAAGCAATTACCTACTTGGTTCTACAGCACCTCTGCAAAACTTGCCCCAGATCAAATCAGAAAATCATAGTAGTACATTTGTGGATGTTTGTTCCTCCGAATTCAGGACAAGAAGAGAGGGAACTTTTTAAGTGAGATTTACAGTGAATTATGAATTGGCAAACTTATGCTTTGTGAGCACAAAGACTCACCGTTTACCCCTTCCCTAAATAAACCTGAAGTTTTACATGCAAAATGTTCCCATCTGTTCATTTACACAATAATTACAAATAAGGAAAAATACTACATTAAACCAACATTTGTGAAGAGGTAGTCAGATAAAATTCTTAATGAGGAAATATTTTTGTCTTTTTATTTAACAGCACTGCATTCAAAGAGATGATGATGATGCACACTACTTCCATCATCACACTTAATGAGATATAACAGTGACTTGGGAATTTTCAGCCTCTATGTAATCAATGAAAGCAAGAACTAGCAGATTTGTTTTTCTCTTGATAACTATTTAAATATGCAAATGGAATTTTTTTCCCTTCCAAAGTCTATTTTTTTAATTTACAACAGAACTCAGTGCTAGAATTAAAATGTATCTGGAGGATTCCTGAATTTAAAAAAAAACACAAAGAGAACCACAAAAATCCCCATACTCTAATGCAAGTGAGAAGTATCCAAAGCTCAGTAACTGCTGCGTATTTGAAAGACTATGAAGAAAGTAATTTAAGATACTTTCAGTGCAAGTCATTTAAATCAGATCCCCACTGTCCCACCACATATGAAGAACTTCAGTATATTTCTACTGAATATAATTTTCATAAAGATTTATGAATTATATCTCCCTACAATGATGATGGCTTTTCCTTAACTAATTTCTAGCTCTTTTTGGCTTTGTGTTTTGGCAAATATTTGTCCATTTCTACTGGCAGGTAGAAATTTTGAGGTTTGCTTTTGTGTTTCGTTGTTGATGTGACAGCTTCAGATACATATTAGTAGACTAGAAATGTTATCCTCCAATAATGAAACTCATTCCTATCTAGGTAACATGTTAAGCAACAGACTTGCTGGATCAAGTTTGACCTCACCAATATAAATCCGATCCTCTCACAAGCAAAGAAATTTTAAATCTGCACAGCATTTGCCCTACAAAAGATAAAAAGATATGTAATTTGACTACTGTATAGTCTTAATTCATTGAGCTACTATGTAATATAATGTAAAGAACAATGGGGTTCTATGTAAGTCACCAGAAACCTGTCCCAGTCATGTAAAGATGCTATAGTGGTAAAAATTGCAAAAATCTGAATGTTAAGAAGGTGCAATTAAATCACCTAAAAATCACTAAATAGAGCATAACAGGCATGTCAAAAGCACTACATATTTTCAGTCATGAATAAATTATACATTATAAAGGAAGACAAAGAGCTCTTGCATAATTCTTTGTATTTTACACATGCCTGTATTACATGGAGCTAATGCTTTGGATTCCAAAATCTTAAGCCCTACAGGCTGCCAATAATTTGAAAGCCTAGAAGAATCCAAAATGACTGCTGTAACTCAGATGATCACGTCTTGTCCAATGCATGAAAACTATGAGCCACCTTCCAGGTTTTATTTCAGTTAATAAGAGCAGATTTTAAAGTTGAATGCATGTTTAGCACTTCACAGATTATCAACTTCTTACTACTGGAGTAATGTTTACTGGACAAATGTAGTTATCAAGCAGTAACATGTCATGTACTCTTTCAGGGATATACGGAATGACTTAATGGGAAGTGGTCATTTCAATTAAATTTTTTTCAGGATGGAAAATTACTTTCAGATATCTCACCATATCCACTAAGCTTACAAAAAAATGGAATAAGCAGTCAAACATCCAGTTGCAGATATAGCTGGGACTGGTTCAAAAAATTAAAGCCATACTAGTTTATTTACTGAGATTACCAGATCATTTTACAGCCAGACCCTGCCACATTTCCTGTCTACCCTGATTTTTTGGGCAAAGCCAGTCTTAGATTAAACTGCTGCCCGATGAGATGTGAGCTAATCCAGATGGCTTTCACTGCAGGGAATTAGGGACCCTTCCCATGAGATTTTCTAGAAGCTCAACTGCAAGGGTATGAAGCAGGTGTCCCTCCAGCCAGGGCTGCTGGAGAATAACCAAGAGCTACAGCTTTTCAGACAGCTCCAGCTCTTACAAAATCACAATGGAATATATTACCCACATCCTGGCCAGCAAGCTACTTTTGTACTGTTTGAACTACAACACTCATGAAATACACTAGGAAAAACTGGCACATAATACCCAAAGAACTGGGACACAGTACCCCCAGCCTCAAAAGAACTACAGTTACAAATACAGGCTTTTTTTATGACTTTGGAATGTGTTGGGAGATGACTGGTTTAATTTTGCCAATGTCATTAAAGCAGTTTGCCCTCTCTACACAGATAGAATCTAAGGCATGAATTCTCATCCTGCCCAGCGGGAGAAATATCAAGCTAGCAAGAAGACAGTTATGCGAGAAAACAGTGTGAACAGTGCTAACAGGAACAGCAAGCCAAAGAAATTAATCTAGCTACACTTGAATACTGCAAATAAACACAGATTAAATGTTTGAGACTAGACAGAAGTCATACCTGCAAGACTCAAAATCTACCTCACCAATTTTATCTCTGTGACTCCTGTCAAAAGTGTCAGTTAGATAGATTTAGTGTTCCTAAGTCAAGTTTTGTCATGAAAAGCTTTTTTTGAGTTTGGGAAAGTTTAATGCCTGTTCAGTAAGGTAGATTGTGACTTTCACTCATTATTTAAGTATCATAGCTGCATAATTCAGGAGAAATGCAGAGCTCTTCAACAGACTTTCTTTTACAAAACTTAAGGAAAAGATATAAAATAGTTAATTAGTGTACATAAATATTTTAGCATGTGCTCCAAGCAAATGAGTTACATTGTCTATCAACAAAGAAAAAAGAAGAATCTCTAGACCTTTTTATTAAGTAAAATGAAAAGCTCAAAACCAAATCGTGCCAAACCTTGGTTGCTTGAATTGGAGTTTTCTACGCCTAAGACTATTACAAGACCATATATTTTGTTTTAGCTACACTCTGGGCAGTTTTATCTAAATTTTTTGACATAACATTTGCTTCTGAAATTTAAGGTGCCTTAATTAAAACAACTTTCAGTTGCATTTCCTTTCAAAGAAAAATTCCTTAAATTATAAGCAATAAAGTAAAATCAAAGTCAGTCAAGTAAAAACAACGTTTAGAACTTTACTGAGGATGTTGCATCTACAGGGATGCCACGTGTGAAGCAGCCACTTTATGGCTGCAGTGGCCTCTCTCCGATGTCATCACTGAAGAGTGAAATTCTGAACGGGATCCTTCCTGCTGCAGCAATTATAATCTCCAGCAAAGGATATGATTCTTGTGTACTATGGTAGGCACAACCACAGAATAAGAGGATTGACACTCCATTTGTGCAGTGAATTATAGTTCTTTTGGAATTTCATTACTACCAATGACAGAGGTGGCTGGGGACATCCTTGCATCTTTACAATCTGTGCTGCTTTGAGAACAGTGAGCCTGGAAAGGAACCTAAACTCAATGCCAAGCATCACAAGGTAAGCTGGGATAGATCTTGCTCTCCCTTTTGATATTTCTTTAGAAAGGTTTTGCGATTTTCCTTTTCAAGCAAGCTGGCTAAAACCTCTGTCTTGTGCAAAAGGAAAGGCCCAGGCTGTGTTTAGTTAAAATACAGTGGAGAGAAATCAGCCCTGTGTCTGAGAAAACCCCAGTTCAAAATGAATCATCCATGTGAATCTTCTGGCTGCCTGGCTGCCAGATACAACAGCTGTCCAAATGTGAAATGGAAAAATCTGTCCTAGAGCTCTGGAAAACAGTACTGGAATGACATTTGCAGCCAGGCACACGGACCTGCAGAACTGGGTGAAAAAGCCAGCTACCATTTTGGAGCTCTGTGGTTCACACACTGACACTTCCTTTATTACCTGTGACAAGGTCAAGCTTCTAATAATCACAGAGGATAAGATGAAAATTAATCTACAGCAAAGGAGCTGTCAACATATGGGATATTTTAACTACCTTTGGATGGACATTCCCAAGTATGAAATTACCAGCTCTACAGTCAAATCTCTCCCCTGCTGGAGTACAAACAGCCAGGCTCTGTAGATGTTAGGGACAGGTTTGGAATACAAGACAAATCCCTCCTAAAACCTTTGAGTCCATATTATGCCTTAAGTCAACAATAACCTATGACCAACCTGTAGGATACCCTCATCTATCCTCAGTAGTGAGGTAATTGAAAAAAAAACAAAACCCAACAAACAAACAAGCAAACAAACCCCACCAAAACCAACCAAAAAAAACCCAAACCCAAGAACAAACCACAAAGATGAAAAAAGCACTGGATCCATCCACTAGAGAATATCAGTTCCCTTGACTTCCATTTTTCTTTGCCTCCCTCTACAGGAATGTGAAGCCCTTCTGACTAGAGTTGGCCTGTGCAAAATGCTGATATGTGTTGCATGTCTGGGTACTGTTCTGCTCTCCCTTGAATCTCTCCCAGACAAATGTCAAAAAGAGGATGGAGCTGCACTAAAATATAGGGAGATTTTTTTTAAAAAATAAGGAAACTGTAAAAGAAGACATATCTCTACTATTCTATGATTTTATGTAGGGGCTGTGTAACAAATTGACTACATTTAACTACCAAAATATTCAGAATTCAGATAGGAAACTGTTTTTAATTTGGGGAAATAAATTGATTATTTAAAAATAAGGTACCTTTCTCCACTTGTCTTTTGAGTTTATTCTCAGGCCTCAGTTAATGAAATCTCATATTCAAAAAGAATGTTTGAAATTCTTTATAACTGAAGAAAATCTCAATATTTTGTGTGTTCTGCTATTTACTATCCTTTAAATATTACAACAGGCAAAAAAAAACCCATGAGGAATGAGACAAGGAGGAAAAAGCAATATCCACATGTTAACTAACACACGTATCTGTTTGCATGCATGGATTCACTGAAAAATTTCATAAACTTAAATAAAATATTTGTTGTAATTAACATTAAATTGAATTTACACAGTTTTACTAAACTCCATCATTTAATATCAAGCAAGGTTTTGTCTAGAATCATCTATCCAAGCTGTCTTGTGAAACAGATGAAACCCATACAACAAAAGAATTGAGATGTCATTGCATCTGACNGTGTGTGTGCAAATCCTGACACGTGTGGTACTTAATATCTACAGAAAGACATCCAAGATCAATCCATCTCCCAGTGAAGGGGTCAGAAAATAAGTCTTGTTATGATGCACTTGAAACAAACTAGTCAGCCCCACTACATTCAAATCCGTGGAGCTTGCCTGCCCCCACGAGTTCGTAACTGGGATGCACAGGGCAAAGAAAACTATCTAGTGAAACCAGAAACAGTATATAGAAGAGAAAAAATCCAATCAGAAATGCAATGCTCCATTGTGACTAACTTTAAATTAGCACATTTACATTTTCAGTGGATTTTCTTCAAGAGAAAATCACAAAGAGTTTAATATTTTTATTTCACAAGTTCACAATTGAAAATACCAACCTTTTATTCTCCCTTTTCAAAACACCTTCATTAAGAAACTGATTTAAAGGATAGTTCCTTCAACTAACATTGATAATAAGTACAAAATCATGAAATAAAGAATTAAAAAATCAAAACACAGAAGGAATGACATTATACAGAGCCACACAGACACACAGTCACAGATTTCGTTCTGGTTAGTTTTAACTTCATTGTTGAAGTGATACCAAAAGGTCAAAGAAGCTCAGTGGCCAATCAAGTTTGTTTTTTTGGTTTTTTTTCTTTTAAACCTGTTATCCTCTGGAAAGACTAAAAGTAAGAGGAATTCAGCTGCATATGGTAAAAGGCTGGTTTATTAATTTTACCAGTGTTCAAGCTGCTAGATGCCCACAGCTCTGGATTAATAGTCCTGGGAAATCACATGCAGCTGCATGGTAAACCAGAACAACAGCTTTAACATATGGATTTTGTGGTCTCTCTTATTGGTCCCAGGACCTCCTCCTGTGCATATCAGCTCAGATGAACAGCACCAAGTTTATACAAAATTAGTAGCTTCTCTACTGCACAGATGTCATCCATTGCACAAGTCATCAGGTCTGGCTTTCCTGGTCACAACATAACCCACTTTCCTTAATAAGAAAAAGGTCAAGTTTTCTCCAAGCTATTGGAGAAATGCCTCCAAACAGCAGTAATTCTCTTGCATTCTTCTGTTAGCACCCAGGATCCTCAGAAAAAAGTCTGAAAATGAGGAAAAATTGCACTATCTTTGGGATTTACAGATCAATTCTCAGTTTTCATAATCCATCTCATTTTTTGGCATTCTTGAGTATTTATTCCACACTGGAATCACGCTTGGCTGAGAAGATGTGATATCCCCCGACAGTATCTGCCCCTGGGGCCAGAGGGGATCACCTCTCTCTCTTGAGAGAGGTTGCAGCCTCACTCACATGTAGGGCAACCAAGCAGTTCCCCTGCTTGTGCCTAGCAGGCATCTGCCCACACATCCTTGCACTGCTCAGAGGGATCCAGGGGCTTAACAGAGAGATTTGTGGCTTAAACACTAACCCTGGGGCCTACCCTGCCCCAAGTTATACTCTCTAGATATCTCCTCTCTACTATCTCTAAGAGAGAAGTTATCTCCCACCACCACATGTTGACTTGAACATCTCCGCAAATCTAAGTGCCAGTGTGAAGAGTTTCAGCATGAACTTTGCCAAGCTGCAAACTTCAGTGGGGAGTGCTCCATTTTACCCACAGGAATCCTCTTTTCAGCACAGTTCTGCTTTTCCACAGCCTAGCACTAAACACGTGGAACCATGGAATGCTTTGTTTATGGCAAACAGTAACTCAAAACTATGAAACTCTGCTTACAGGAAAGATCCCAATAGGTCACACACTGATGAGCTCCTCACAGCACCAACTATGAGAGTAAACTGGAGGGATTTCTGGATTTCTGCCCCTCAGGTTTGAAGAGATTGATGCTTTGCTGCTAATGCTCACATTTGCAGATTTCAGTCTGAGCTGGCATCAAATGTAAGTTTTTCTGATTAGATCTAAAACTACATTTACAAAATCCTGCCTTTTATAGATCTGTAGAAACTTCTGACAGGTAAAAAAAAAGAAAAAGAAAACAAACAAAAACCAAACAAAAAACCAACAAAACCAAAAAAAAAACCCAAAAAACCCCCAACCAACCAAACAAAACAAAAAACCCCCAAACAACAATAAAAAAACCACCCCAAAACTAAAAATCCAGAACTGCAAGAAAGTATCCCTGCCACAGAACCTGTGAAAAACACTCAGACACAGGAACAAACTATTATTTTGGGGAGGATAAAATATCTCACCAGTAAGTGCCAGAAAGGAAAATATTTACAGTGCACTGTAAAACAAACCGTAACATGCATGCCAAATTAAGTAATCCGCAAGGTATCATTTAGCCTAAACATCAAACGGGCATTCAACTGAGAAATGGGAATTTACACCCAGAACAGTTATTTCTACTATTTCTAAGGCTGAAAAGATTCTGCGTCCATGAAATCCAGCTGTTGAAAAACTTTGGTAAGCAACTGACATCTGGTGTGATACTGGTGCCCTCTGCTGTCAAATATTGCACTTCAGTCACCAGTTCTCTTTTAAATCAGATTTCAATGTACTCCAAATAATACTGAGCCATATACAGCAGAGAAACCAAATATTTCTATCTGTAGGTGAATTATACGGAAAAAAAAATCCTAACAGACATTCAGTATTACTGTAAAGAGAAGATCTAAGTACTATCTTAGAAAACATTCTGTGAGATTTCCACATGGAGCTGCATACTGTAAAACAATCTAAAATATTCATCTAACAAATTAAAACATTCTTGTTTTTCAAGAAGCAAAGTGAAGATTTCAACAAGTGAAAAGGAGCCTTTGTGGATTTGGTTTTGGTTTTCTTTTTTAGTTTATTTTTAGGAAATAAGCTAAAAAAGTCCTTTTTCAGATTGTATTATCTCCATATAGATTCAGAAAAATTAACTGTAAAATTAACAACCGGCTTGCAGATTGCAGCTCCTTCAAACACCAGTACAGACTAGTAAAACCATTAGTTACATCTTTAGTGTCATCAACAGTTCATTTATATATCCTTACTCTTTCACTCTTTCTTTTCTTATTCTTCATGTATTTTGTTCATCTTTCTAACACAAGTTTCAGCACCTTTCTTGTGCTTGCTCTGCCTGAGATCTATCAAGCAGCAATGTTCACAGAAACATCAGTGAAGCAAGATGTCAAAAGCAATGGGAAGCTTGAAAAAAATACCTAAATTACAGGTAAATCTGGTTGTGCCACCTGCAGTTCAACTTGTCTGTCACTTTCCACTTTTAAACTTTAATTTCAGATACTTTAAATTATTTTAAGCGTTAGAACAGAGTACCTAGCCTTTTCTATCTGTGCAAAAGCCTTAGCAAGTTTTAGCAATTATTTGACCATTTTTAGGAAAGTTTTATTAAGCACTGCATTGCTCTAACTAAATCGATTTTTACATAATTGTTTGTCAAAATTCAAGCCCACTCATTCTATGCAAGGAAAACTTCTAAGACTTGTTCTTGTGTAAGCCTTGAAAATGCCTTTTGAACATGGGCTGCATTTGGCTGCATTATAAATGCTTAGGATTAACTGAATTGAACAAATCTCTTTGCAATACAGTTTTTCTGAAGATGTTGCCTCTCCTGAGCATTCCCTGGCCCCACTTCCCAGGCTCAGAGAAAAAAAGCAAACCAGGAGTGGAGTGGAAAGAGAGGGTCAGTAGAAGGCCAGAGAGAAGAGTGAGAGGTGAGTGTCAAAGTCAGGAATTTGTGAGTGGAAAGGCATAG
This sequence comes from Cyanoderma ruficeps, assembly GCA_008694505.1. Taxonomy (NCBI): domain Eukaryota; kingdom Metazoa; phylum Chordata; class Aves; order Passeriformes; family Timaliidae; genus Cyanoderma; species Cyanoderma ruficeps. The sequence continues at coordinate 4,533,778 of VZDJ01000782.1, read as the reverse complement.
AAGAAGGGCAGGAGTGTTAGGGAAGAAAGTAAGATGGTGCGCACAATATTAATAAAATTCACAAACATTTCAAACATTCACATCAGCTAGATTATTTCATTGTTTTAAGATCAATATTACTTGAGGTCCTGGGCTGTTATTCCCAGTGATTAGATCATGTTTTTGTGATACTCCTGTACACAGCAACAGTTAAATGTTACTCTGTGAAAACAGAAATAACAGAACTCATCCTCAAGACCTGTTTTGTCTCAAACACTTCCAAATAAGTGTTTATGAATGTAAATACAGTCATTTGAAACTCCAACTCTGTTTCTTTACTTAAAAGATTATCAAATACTGACAGTGAGAGTCACTATTACAACTACACTCTTTCTTAACACCAAGAAATAAATATGCATGATTATTCTTCATCTTTCAAAACTCACCTGGAAGAACAAATCAGTAATGGCTTATTTATAAGACAGCTACCTAAAAATTTCAGCTTCAAAATGAAATGACAGGAGAATGAAGCTCGCAAACAACGGAGAAGGGCCACCTCTAGTGGTCGTAAAGGGAGAAGCGGAGAAATTCTCTGTACAGTCCTGTCTTATCCCACCGGTTCAACATTAGGAGAATTTCAGTGGCAAAGGGCAGAGAGTGTTTTCTTTTTTTACCCGGAAATACCATCTGCAAATTTAACTCTGCTAAATAAAAGGATACTCAAATCTTATGAAAACTATGTATTAAATCAAAGGAGAGGAGAAGAAGAATCTCCTTTCTGGCAGAGTGCAGTAAGACACAGATTTAGCTGTGCTGAAAGGTACTTTATTATTAGCTGCCAGTACTAAATGACAAAGGGTTTTACTTAAATATGAGCCATATTTACATATAGAAATATGGCAACTGACCTGAAGGTCTGGCACTGCATATATGAATAGCTCAGCAAAACAAAATCTTTTCAGAGTTGGGTTTTTTCCCACAGCAACAAGTGATTTCACAAGTTTTGAAATAGTAGGGAAAGAGAGGGTTGTAGGAGTAGGAAGAGTGGAGGAGGATGGAAAACTACTAATAGCTTTCAGTAGTACAGACAATCTGTCATCTATGCTGTTCTACCATTAAGCCAGTGATTAAATCTTATCAATCTAAAATTTAAAAAAGGATCAGGTCTAAAATTTTAGAAGGATCGGATCTAGTTTGGCACATATGCATCATTGTTCTAAAAATGTTCCTCTGCCACTGGCAAAGTGAACAAGAGAATCTAAATGTAAGGATGCATTGCTTTTATTATAGTTGAAAAGTTTTCCCAAAGAACTTACAATCACTGCAGAGTATCGCCTACCAAAGGAAATAACAGAGAGATGAGAATTAAATAGCTGCAGATGACCACTCACAGTCTTTGTGATGAGTTCTTCAAGATTTTAGACCAGTTCCAGATTTCAGTCTCAAATCACAAAATTTCAGCTTCCTGTTCAGGGTTTTCACAGTTCTACAACTGATAACATGGTAAGACTTCAAATATTCAGGCCTTCCTTTTTTTAGGAAGAAAAAGGATGACCATTCTCAGGTCTTCAACAAAAAGAGGTAACTAAATGCATCACATGGCATTTGCTTCTGTCCATCTCCCTCTCACCTACTCTCCTAGGAAAGTTTTATCGCCCCTAGCCAGGCCAACTGGTACCACTAATCCAGATGATCAAGGAGGATACAGAGATTCAGACATTAGTAACTCCATAGAATTTAAGGACTATTTGTACTCCTGCAGGGTTTGGCATCCCATTTCCATCCCAGTCTTGCTCTGTGACTTTTTAGAGCCCAACTCAATCTACTGTTTAATTGACTACCACTCATCCACACCATGCAAATTACCTAGAATTGTGCACTGCCCTTTCACTGCATGACTTCACTTTGACTCTTTTACTTTCTGTCAGTCAGTAATAAAGGGTGAATGATCATCACACAACAAGGTAATTCTTAATCTACTGATTTGTAATTCTTAATCTACTGACTTTCTATCAATGCAAATCTGAACATCCTTTGAATACGCACACACATAACTAGGAAACCTGTGACTCAAATCTTCATTCAAATAATTTACCATGAATAGTAGGCTATAATATATCAACACTTGAAGTTAAATTGTTCAAAACTAGGATGCAACTATTTCACAGCCTAGAATAATAAGCAAAAGTCTGCATGCTATCTTTTGAAGAAAAATTATCAAACTGTGGTTGAACTATTGGAGTCAGAACCCCACACCTTATGGCAACAAAAAGAAAAGAAAGGAAAGTGTTTTGCCTATAGATTAGTTAAGAGGTGTGGCTCGTTGTACTGACTATTATTACAATGGTCAACACTTCCTATTTCTAGATGCTGTTCCCTTGTAATGTCTTGGACAGCATTTATTAGGCAAGTGAAATTGTCACACTGAGGCAAAGATTTTGGTCCATGTGGCTAAACCTAGTCCATCCATTTCTGAAAATAAAACAGAGGAAGAATGCACTTTGTGTCTGTCTTTAGAAAGTCCTTACAACTTTCAGTGCAAAAGCTGGAAACGACTGAACAGGCTTCATACTGATGGAGGAACAAACAGGGTGAGAGGAAGAGGTGGAGAGATGGAAACTGGGGAAAATTCAGAGGAGAACCACCTCACAAGGAGAGAGTGAGGATCTAAAGAAGTGGAAATTCAGGGAGAATGAATGAATGAATGAATG
>VZDJ01000782.1:4444834-4531066 GCA_008694505.1 Cyanoderma ruficeps | reverse complement strand
ATGAATGAATGAATGAATGAATGAATGACAATGAGTGATCAGACAGGATGGAAGGAGATAGATCCAGCTGGATAGCAAAATGGAACAAGGAGCCCAAGGGGATTGGGAACTCAAAAAGACTAGGTAAAGAAAGAAATTAAGAGGGAAAGGCCAGAGAAGCTATGAAGCTGGAAAGCAAGGCATGATAGCACAGCACAAGGAACCTCCAAACTACCAAAGCTCAGTGAATAAACCCAGAAACAGCCTAAAGACAGAGTTAGCAAAATACAGAAAGGAGGTGTGGTGTGTCAGCCTTGGCCAGCAGCCAGGCACCCACCCAACTGTTTGCCTACTCCCATCTTCGACAGAGCAAGGGCAGGAAAAGGCTGGAAAAGCTCACTGGTCAAGATACGGACAGGGAGACTGTTCCATCATGGGCAAAACAGACTTGACTTCTGTAAAGGCAATTCAATTCGCTGCCAATTAAAATGATTTGAAAAGGGAAAACAAACACTAAACCAACACCTTACCCCATGTTCTTCCAAAGCTTAAACTTAATCCTTCACCCTCAAATCCTGGGGCAGGCTGGGACACAGATACAGTATGTCATGAAAAAGAGGGAGGGGGAAAAGAAGCTCCTAAGGGAGCATGAGGAAATGACACACACGGAGGTTACTGTGGACAGTCAGCTAATGAACTATTCCAAGAGACAACGAGAAACACCACAGAAGAACCTATGAGAAAACGGTTAGTTCTTATCTTCAAAGTGCTACTTGGATACTGTGCTGTACAACAAAGGATTTTTGAAAAAGATAAAGATAAAGGACTTAAGATAAAGTAGATTAATGATAAGTAGCTTAAGATAAAACAAAGTAGCTGCTCATCTGGGACATGAAGAAGAGAAAAAAAAATACAAGTCTGAAGAAAATCTCAGAAGCTCCTATGGTCTATATTTTGCCTCAGGCATGCTTTAGCTAACTCTCAACTGTTTTTGAAGCTTCTTTCCAAAACCTTTTGGACAAATCCTCCACATTATCTGTGCTGGTGCTAGTTCTCCTCATATTAAAAAGTCTTTGTAATGTCTAACAAATCAACTATGCAGCCATTTAAGTCATCCATAATTATTCATGTCTTACTTGAGACTGCTCTAAGCAATCTTGGTTGCTGGTGTTTTTTTTTCTTTCACACAGTCTTCACGTGCTTTCTTTCCTGGACCCACCATTGTGAAATATATAAATATTTTCATAATTAACTGTCCTCCATCTTTAAAGTTCTGGCAAATTTTGTCCCCATCATACCAATTAAAAACCTCTCCTATAAATTAATTGCCATCACTGCCTCTTACCTTAAACATGGCTTCCTCCCTCTCAGCATTGGCATAAACACATGAGATTTCCACAGTGTTCAGGCTGACTGGCTAAAAAGGCAACCTTTTTAAGTCAACTCTTGTAAGACATCTCTCTCATCACTGCACAAGCCTCACCCTCTGCACACAACATGCATTCAGTCAGTCCACAAGTCACTGCAGAGTTTACTGAAATTATATAGTGTTCTAGATGATGTCTAAAAAATGCAAAAAATGGCTTCAACAGTTCATATGTTCTGAAAATATCTTTCCAGATAAATCTTAGCGTAATATTCCATTTTTTTTGTGTGACTACATCACACAATCTCTCTTATCTTTTCCCACATACAAGATACTTGCCAACAGATGGAATTCTTGCCAGGGGTCTGAACTAACACCATTGCTCTTTGTATGACAAAGAGCATGTCATTTATACGAAATGACATTATTTCTGTTTCTGTAATCCAAAAGGTCATCTAATTTGCAAATGACATGGTGATTCTTTCATCACTGCTTCCCATATTCATTTCACCAGAAGATTTCTTCAGTGTTTGTTAACTTTCTTATGCCACCACCACTAACATCCTGAAAGTCAAGCCAATGCCTGCCTTTCAAAGAACATCCCCCCCATTCTCAATTTCCATTTAAATTGTCACCTTCTAGACAGTTCCTTACTGATCTCATATCCCCTTCATTAACCCACATTTTATTTTGCTACACTAGCAAATGCCAGTATAGCACAGCAAAATAATGACATCGCCCACTCCCCATGTTGGCTTTTTGCATTTATATAAACCATTTATATTTAATTGAAGAAAATCAAATGAAAACCAAACCAACAAAAATCCTCAGAAGCTCTACACACTGAAAACTTGAGAAAACCTGTTCTAGGATTAGATTATTGGAGTTGTTTTTTCCAATATGTTAAGTTTCTTATCATTTGTTCAGAGCTGCCTATAAACAAACACATTCATTACAACTTCTCAATGGCCGTAGTGCTGCTGAAAGAATGATGATGAAAATATACAAGATTATGAGTTGTTCTGTAATCATTTTCCACCTCAATTATGGAAATTAAGCTTACTCAAATACAAATACTCAAATTCAGGCTATTTAATTTGAAATTGACTCAGAAAATAATAAATAATTCAACAGGGTGGAGTGTATCCCAGATCACCTAATTGGGTCATTTTTGTTGCATTCATCTGCATTTTAATAAATCTCACAACTGTCTCATCTGAAAATCTCTTTACTTGGTCATCACAAACATCTGGTGAGGTCCTGTGGTTCCTTTAGCTGAATGTAGGTTTCTAACTATGCAGTTTTACAAATTACATTGTAAGCTTCTGAAACCATGTCTGGACTTTGTCTCTTTTTGACATTACATTTGTAGTGGGGAAAGGCTTTTTGATGTGGCCGAGAAAAATAAACAGAATTTTTGCATTTCCCACACAGAAAGACTACATGCAGTCCAGGAACAACTTAATAGCCAGACATGGTTTTACTCTCTCCCTTGAAATGAATATCTAATCAGCTCAAGAAAATGGCTTTCTGACCATCAGCACCAGTGGAATGAAGACAGCATTTGAAGTCAGACTCTTGTTTAGCAGGTTTCTTGTGCCACACAGCCAAAGCAGAAGGGAGACAAACACTGTTCAGATCATGATCAGTTTGGTAATGTAACCCTCTACCTGCAGCTGATGAAAGCACTGAAGACAATTTATTGAAAAGAAGCAGATGGGGTGAAGGCAGCCAGGAGTCAGAACACTGCCCATGTACGAGGCTGGGGATAAGCAGCCAGATCTCACAAGAGGTCCTGCTCCCTTTCCCAGCCCTGTAGGGAAGGTAACGCCCCTCTTCAGCCGTTAAAAAAAATTGTACCTGCAGTGTCACCTCGACTCTTAGCTCAAAGTAAAGCTTCTGTACAAGAGTAGAAAAACTCTCCTCACAGTTCACTGTTGACATTTTTATTATTTGTACTTTGCCTCATTATACTGCTAATTGAATAAACCTACCCTCTGAATAAACCACAGCTTACTTCCCCATCTTGCTTCTTATCTCCCCCTACGCTTCCCTTACATTTTCTTTACTGCTTTAATCCCAGTTCCCATTCCCTCCTAAACTTTGCTCCCCATCCCCTTTTGCAAGGCTATCATCATCAAAAAGTAAATAGTGCTCCAGTTACCCTTAACAACTGGTAGAGTGTTTTCAGTAGGCTTCCCAATGAACAGCTCAAATGGGAGTAATGAAGCCGAGGGATGAGTCAACAACAACAACAAAAAAAAGCCAACAAAAAAACCCCAAAAAATTCCAAAAACACCAAAAAAACCCACCTCACACTGAAATTCAAGTTCCTTCAAAGCACTAGTTTTGCTATCATGCTTGCAACCCCAAAATGCCACGTTTCTCCTTTCCCATCCATTTACTTAACTACTCCTTACAGATGCAACAGCACTGATCCAGTGGTAATTTTTTCCTCATTCATCAGTAATGAAAACAGCAATCAGAACACAGAAAGGCTCAACCCAGTTCCCTTGTGTTTTTGTGAGAATTGAGCCCTATGCCACAGAGCTGGGCAGAGCACTCAAACTGCACAGCAAGCTCCAGTTTGCTCCAAGAGTGCTGAAAACCTCTCTGTCCATAGCTGTGGCTACTGTACAATGTTCAGTGTGCATCTGCTAGGCCAACAGGACAGTAATGAATCACAGGAGATATGAAGCATACCATTTTACCTAAGGAGAAAGAAAACTGCATACTGACCTAGACTAAGCAATAAATCAAGATATTTATTCACTGTACATGTGCACGCTCTGTTTCCAGAGGGGGAAGAACACACATTATTAGTTAATATAAGTGTGTTCAACAGTTTAGCCAGATCGTGCTCTGCTTCCCAAAAGGGTTTTAGGCAAGTTCAGAACTCCAATTCATCTAATTAAGTCAGGGCAGAAGAGATTCTGCGTCCCCTATGCACAGATTGAAGGACTTCAAGCAAACAAAACACAAGGCCATAGAGTTGTACCTCAGATTTATTGGCTCATAGGTCCATATTATTGCTAACAAACTACAGTGCCTTTACAGGGCTGTCCCAGATCCATTAGGCAATGCCTGTTCATCCAAGTTATCATTAAAAGTTAGATTCTAATGGTGGTATGTCATTCAAAACTACATGCCTAAACTTCAGGTAGTTATTTCTTCCAGCTAGAATCATAGAATTATTTAGGTGGGAAAAGACCTCTGAGATCATTGAGTCCAAATGTGCCACAATCACCACTAATCTTTGTCCCTAAAAGCCACATCTACACATCTTTTAAACACCTCCAGGGTCCATGACTCAACCACATCCTTGGGCAGCCTGTTCCAATGCTTGACAACCCCTTCCATGAAGAAATTTTATGTAATATCCAATCTAAAACTATCTTGCCCAGTAACTTGTTACCTGGGAGAAGAGATTGGCCTCAATTATCCTCCACACGCTCCAGGAATCTCCTAGAATGTTTTCTCTCCACTGTATCATATTTCCAGCTGACAGCTTATAAGTTCAAAGTTCCCCATGTGAACAAGGGTTAGAGATCTTGAGACTTCTCCCAGATGCTGGTGGAATATTTTCCCTGGTTTGGTGGCCTATAACAGAATCCCACCATGAAATCTGCCTCATTGACCTACCTCCTGGTCCTTACCCATAAACACTCAATCCTATGGTCATCATTACTAAGCTCTGGGCAGTCAAAACCCTCCCCAACATACAGGGCTACTTCACTACCTCTACTTCCTTGCCTATCCCTTGCATAGGGTCCATTCCAGCCCCCTGGCTTCTGCTAGAGTTCACTTGGAGCTAGCAGGATTTCTGGGGAAGGGGAAGAAAGTTATTCCCTTTTGGCAAATAGATAGAAGACCAAGTAAGAGAAAAGACTAATGAAAAGATGTACTATAATGGATACATGCACCCACTCTCAGTGGACTACCACACAAAAATACTCACAATAAATCCAAGTTTTTTATAGTCTCGAGTGTACATAGATTTCCGTTTCTCCATACTGCCACTGCTGTTGTTCAGTTCAGATTCGGCATCAAACGCAATTCTTCGGAGTTCAAATATGATGTCCCGCTGAGCCTATGTTAAAACAAGGTTAAAAAATTTGGTTAAAATAACTGATCTCTCACTTAATTAAACAATATCACAAAAGGTGTTTCAAAACAAGGTATTTCTCCTCACTGCCCAAAGTTCTTGTGTCTAAATTCCCTACTTCATACTTGGAGAGACAGTCAGCAAGAATGACCTCGTGGTTCCCACTTTCAAAAGTCCTCCCATTTATGAGATTCACTTGGGTGTTTAAGTGTTGACTTCCAGACCCATGTTAGCAAGGCCTTTGACTACTCAGGTTTAACCACAGAAGCCAAGAGATCACACACATTTCAAATGAAGCTGCTGATTAAGCTGGTACTTAAGCACCTTGCTGGATGAACACAAAATGAATCAGCACTCTGCATTCATTTTGGTAACTATCCATTTTTGCTACAGCAGAAATAGGTAAATGAGGAATTACTGGAGCTGCAAATGTCTCAAGACAGTGATAACCACCCTACCAGTAATATTAACAACACTCAACACTGTGTTAGTCACTCTCTATGGAGATTTGCAGTAGCTGACTGCACGCACATTCCCAAGAGTCAAACTTTTCCATCTCTAACTTAGGAAGCATAAAAATCCTACAGCATGATGTTACTTTATATTTACAACTATTTCACTCTCCCACCTTATCTTCTCCAAATTATCAGTAAGCCTTAAAATAACTTCAGCTTAAAAATTAAATCAGGTTCCTGCTTGTACAGGGCCTAAATGAAGGCCACAAAAAATAAAGAAACAAACCGCATCATCCCTATGGCTGATCGACCCCAGATTTAAATTTCTGGAACATCTTAGTGAAGTGTCACTTTTTGCACAATGAACAATATCAAAATCGATGTCTGCACACAGCAAGCAATAAACAAATGAAGTACTTTAGAGGTTCCCAGCAACCAAACCAGGGTTTATTGCTACACAATTTAACTTCAGCTCTAGCATGCCAGATAGTTTCCATGCAAACATTCTATTTAGCTCTACGGAAATACTTTTAGGAAGGACCATGCATCTCTGTTGCTTCTGAGAAGGGCACAAAGGAAACAAATGCTGGGCAGCTGCTCAGAGTTTCTGCTCAGGAAGACAGGAAATTCTGTTCATGGAACTACATGCTAAGGAGAATTGCCTGGCCATTTTTTTGTACTTTTGCACAAAGAATGAAATAGCCAGTGCATCTTCTTACAACCAAAAAAAAAAATCGTAACCCAACTTTACAGAGAGAGAAAATGAACGACTTATGTAAATGTTCCTAGCAAGTGGCTTTTTCTTCCATGAAGATCTTCAGGTACATCAGTGGGAGTTGTCTTCCTGCTAAGACCAAATCATGCCAGATGCTTACTTGATCTTGTGGGTCCATTTTTGTCATCATTCTGTCTTCCAGAAGATTAAAGGTAAGTACTTGCAGAACATACAGCTGATGTGCCATTTCATTATTGATGGCTCTTTGTGCCCTGATAACATGCTGCAAAGAAAGAGAGACAGATTTTAGTGAACCAGAAAATTACAGCGGATGCAGTCAGGTGTTTCCATTTCAGTATGTGTTTGCTATGCAACAGTATGCAATGATATACAATACAGAAATGCAAAAAACCCAAACCCTGAACAGACAAAAACCCTCATACACAAGCACAAACCCACCTCCACCCCTGAAAATCAAACCACTAGGACCAGCACTGCTGATTCAGATACTGTATTAAGTAACTTAAGGTGACATAACTTCACACTAGATAGGATCTGCACACATACTGAGAAGTAGCATATAAAAAAAACAGTGCTGAGAAGTCACTCCAAAGAAAAAAATAATTCCATCTCAAGAGCTTTAGAGCTCTGTATTTTACCTTTTTTTTTTAAGAGATTATATTAAGAAAATATTTAAGAGAGTAGCTGTCTGAGCAGGAAAGTATTCAGGCTGCAAACACAGCCAGAGAATAAAGTGATTTAACAGGGCTCAGTAGGGAGTCAGCATCACACCACAATCCTGCCTCTACTTGACAACTGAAATCTGTATGAGGAAGACTCCTTAGAAATACATTAGTATATGATGCCCTATACATGCAGAATTATCCCATCCAGAAAGCAAACACAAAACTGATGGACAATTTAAAAATCCTTGGTGTGCCAAAACCACCAAGTAGTTTTATATGGGAAACAGACCCAGGACTCTAAACACAGTAAAGTACATGAGGAAAGAATCATCAAGTGGGAGATGGATACATCAACTGATGTTGTACAGTTCCAGAGAATAAAAGAATCTGTCTGCCAAAAGCCACTGGAGCATTTTATGACAATAAATAAACACCTAAGAATATTATCCTTATAATTGTTCCAAACTTCCTATGAACTCAACCAGTGTAAAAGCATGCCTTCTGAAATAAATTCTGGGGCTTTTGTATGCATCCATGAAATTATGATAGCCAATGAGAAAGTGTGAGGGGTTGTTTGTTGTTTGGTTTGTTTTACACTCACTACAGAGAAAGATTTTCCCCTCATTCCACTGAAGATGCAATCTACTCAAACATCAAAGGCAAAATCCCTGATTTTCCATGATAGCAGATGCAGGTCTTCAATATTATACCCATTAACTATTTCATTAGCTTTAACTCGTGATTCTTGTGTGTAAGTCATGACAAATTGTGTTAATCAAGACAGAAAAATCAAAAGAACAAAAAAAACACAGGAGTATTTAACACTGCATTTTCCTGAAGAAACCACAATTTCTGTAACTGGGAAAATAACCCTTCCAAAAAACAGTTTTGAGCCCACTTGACCATCATTCAAACCTTTTCTTCTACATTACAAGGCTTCAAAACAGATCGAACTACAAAGGCAAGTAAAATATGTTAAGATAAAACCTATGAACACCAAAAATGGAGTCACCTTCTCTCTCTTCTACTCAACAGTAACTTTGACAACCATATATATACTTACAGTTAAGATGATGGAACGAAGCTGCTTTTGTGCCAAAATGTTTGCCATTTCCTGATATAGTAAAAAAAAAAAAAAATTTAAAAAAATAGCCAGAAGCAGGTATTTTAGTGTCATCACTAGAAAAACACACTGACTTAAAAGGTCTTACATTTCTGCACTGTTACTTATAAATGAAAGGAAGCAGCATATCAACATTATGACTGTATGCATTATGTGAGGGATCACAAAGTCAGAATACTCTACCACGAGAAGAGAGACCAAGACAGTTAGAAGTGTATCACAAGCTGAGGGCTTTGGTGATCCAAAACCCATGGTGAAAGACTTCAGAAGAGACCTCTGTGGGTTCAAGAGAGTATTTACATGTACAACTTTCCCCCACAAACAATACAGAAGGAAGCAAGGACTGGAAGCCAGCCAGGACTTTAAAACAAGATGTCAAATAAAATGCTTATTTACTTTAATATTTCAGCTGTTTTAAAGTCAAGTGCTCCAACTTGCATTCAATAAATCAGCCTACAACTCAGTGCTGTTTTATTACAACAAATGATGATTCTCCCCCGTATTTTAGTAGCAATGTTGACATTGGTGCACTCTTTTGCTTTAAATTAACTTGTCTTTCTAGACCTGGCTGAAGTCACTATCAAGGCGAATATGCTTTAACGCTTAAGCAGCTGATCCCAACTGTCCATGCTGCAAACTGTCCTCCAATGCATAGAAGGGAATATTTTACACTTACCAAGCATAAGAGTCTAATCTTAACCGTGCCTACAAGAGCATGCCCTATTTTTAAGTTCCACGAACTTTTCCATCAGTATAGAAATGTGTGTATGTGTGCATGTGTATGAGAGATATGCTTGCACATGTAGTGCATTCCTGATGAGCTTTGTGAGACCTGAAGACTAATGGAGAACACATACTAGTCATTTTATATATTAAAAAAATCCCTTAGAAAACAGAAAAACTAATACTATATCATTAAACATATGAAGAACGGATGACTAAAATACATCTGCAGAAACAGTGTAAATAAAGCAAGTGTTAGGTGAGAACTTGCTCGGAAAAAGAAAATAATTCTTATTGTGAGGTAAGAGGCAGTTAGAGATGTTGAACTCTTTTCTTTGTACCAGGTAAAGGATGCTGCAACAGAACATGGGAGTGATAAAAAAAGAACAAGGGACCGAAGATAAGAGAAACTCAGCTTCGGGTTTTAAGCCTTTTCCAGCTGTGCAGGTTTCAATTGCCCATAACAGCAAAAGAGCAAAGGAATGGATGATATAGACCCATCTCTTCCAGAAATGTGCAGCTGAGCTGCAGGGGGAGTGCCAGGCACATGATACTCTTCAATGTTGCTTGGAACAGACTGGCTGGATTTTTGTCAAACTATGTACCCACTGCCAAAAGAATAACAGGTACAGAATATGAGATGGTATTTCTGCATGCATTCACTGCAAAGAAAATAATAAAAAGGAAATTCTTCTATTTAATTTTTAGAAGATTATCAAAATGTTAGTTCTTTCTCATGGCTATCATTTAAAAAGCTGTTATTGAGATACTGGGGGGGGGATTTGTCACTGGAGTAAAATTGATTGAAGTAACGAGCATTCAAAAAACCAATTATTGCATCAAAATCGACTTTGCCTCCAAAAAGGCTATATAGTCATTAGCAGCTAATAAGCTGCCTCTTCTGATATAAGTATTGTACTAGCTGATGAGAACAAGAATTATCTGACCAGATTTGCCGTCTCATTTCCCATAGCAACGTCTCTGCAAAAAATGCAGACAAATGAGAAAGAAGTTTCAAACATTCGCAGTATCACTTCAATGCTCAAACTCTCAGCTCTTTCCCAATAGACTTATGTTCTATTTTATTAGTCACCCAGGTTTCTCTAGATGACTTGGTCCTTGACAGGGGCAGAAGAAGCAAACCAACCAGGGAGTCCTCATTAAAAAGAAAAATCTTGGACTTCTTGGGTTTTGTATTACAGAAACAGAGAGAGAGAAAAAAAAAATGAGGGGAAAGAATTCAGACAGCAGAGCCAATTTAAATCCCTTCCTTAATTGCAGAGCAGCCATCCACATCATGCCTATAAGTCGGCAGCAGAAAGAGTGCCAAAGTTCCCAGACTCATATGAGTTTTGATGCAGCTTCTCACTTCTAACCATATTAGTAGTGAGTGCTGAACATTAACTTCTGAGTGCCCATCACCAGATAATTGCATGAGACTGCATCACCTCAGTTCATTCTCTTAGAAAGACAGAGTTCAGTAAGTGCCATCTGTTAATGCTATTTGGAAGGCAATGGATACCTACCTTCTCTATTGTGTGGTTTACTAATTAACCACAAGACAGATATAAAGAGAAACTGAACAGATTCTGACTGCATATTCTGAGTTATTAAAGACTGAGGAAAAATTTCTGCAAGTGTCAGAGCTATTATCCTTCAAAGCCAAAGCAGATCATTATCTCCTGATGATCATAAACTCCATGATTAATGATTTTGTGTCACAGCAGCAGGTACTACAGGTGAAGTCTGCCTGGCTTACTGCCAGCCTCACTACAGGTTACACTGTTGGCAAGACATGGTTTTGCTTGCTGGCAATACCCTGTGTTACTGTCATTCAAGGAACACATGCCCACTGATTAATACTGGAGTCTTATCTACATCTGACATCGTCCCTCCACTTCAAATATGACAAGGCATACTTTTCACAGAAACACAGGAGCAACTATTCACAAATGTAAAAAAGCAAAATCTTTGGGATTCTTACAAGGATCTATTATAAATTTATGTCAAAATTGAAAAGGTTTTATTTTAATTTTTGGTTATTAGGTGCCTTCTTGCCTTAGTTACAGAAGACTGTATTGGAGGAAGAAGGAAAAAAGAAGGGGGTGAGGGGTGGAAGAGCTTTTTCTCATAATTAAATGATGGCTATACTTTTCCCTGTTTGCAATGTTAAAAATATTTTTAAGAACAAGAAACAAAACCCAAAAAAACCAACCAACTCCCCCTCAAAAACCCTCACTAGGGCTTTGATGTTTGCTTAAACAGTCTCTAGTTTTTAAAAAGCTAAATAAATCTAAGGAAAGTCCTTGTCAGAACTGATCACCAGCCCTCAGTGAACTTGCTCTGGACAGTAACAGTATGTCACCACAAGAATTATCATCACTGTTCCTGGTGACAGAAATGTTAAATAAATAAATGACTAAATCTGTTTTGACACAGGCAAGTAACTCTATAAACATGGATAAAACTTAGCTATTTCATAACACTTCACATTCCATCCCCATTTAACATCAAGTAGCAATCTTGAAATATTTCCTGATAACTGGCACTAAAGTTAACTTAAAATAGCACACTATAAAAGTCATGAAATGCTTACACAGCAAGATATTTTTGTTTTCAAAAGAAACACACTTTTTAATAAAAAATCTGGGGGGAAAACATTCTACCAAAAAATAGCCTGGGTTTACAAGCTGTGCTGGCAAAGAATTCAGTACAATAAATACGACAGTCAGCCACAGTCAACATGGTTCATATGAGGTCACAAGGAACTACAAAAGCATGGAAGAATGCTTAATCCCTCCTAATACTGGTGCAAGACGGAGGTAGCTCCATTAAAATGAATTACATCCCATGAAACAAGAGAACCAGTTTCAGTTTGAATTAACTGCAGGAAAAGTGTGCCTGGGAAAACTGCAGGTATGGATACAAACACTTTTTCTCCTACAGATGCATAGGTATAGAACCCTCATCAACCTACCTGCCTCTTGTCATCCGGTGCTTTAAGGAAGAGCGCATTTATTACTGCAATGGTGTACGTCTGGATTTCCTGGTCTGTCCTGTTTGGAACAATGTTGTAAACGTGAGAGAAGAATGCACATGAGCTGTAGAAACTGATCTTCCAGCTGCATTTCTGCAGGTAGAAGTAGAGAAACTGCACTTCATGTTAACCACAGAAGTTAAGTAACCAAGGTCGGTCATGACCAGGCTGTCTTTATGATTGTGAGAGAGGTGATGTCCCAAAGGAAGATTCAGAATTCAAAAAAGGTGGAATGAACTGCCCCTTGAACTGCCACTGACCCTCCACTGATCATAGCAATAGTCTGAAAACCAGTTTCTGTCAAGTGCACAACAGCTGGAGATAGGAAGAGGAATCTTCCCTAAAGGCATCTGGAAATGAGCCTGCTGGTATTAAAGCTTTTCAGGTGCATTGAAAATGTCCCAGGTGGGAGACAAGCATAACTATGCACGGTATGTTACTGTATGCTACAAGAGGGAGCTTCCATCCATTTAAGCACTTAATATTACTATTTAAGAAGAAGTCCTTCCCTTTTCAAATATACATTCAGCAGAAGTTGAGCAATTTTTGTCTCACACACTTCCCAGAGTCTGGCAAACAAAACAACCCAATCTGTATGCTAATGGCATTAAGCATTTGGTGCTTAGGGTGCACAGGGTGCTCTTCTCTTCATTCCTCACTTCCAACTACACAGGTAGCTTATAGAAAAACAAACAAATGAAACAAAATGAAAAAAAACCCCCAATGACCAGGCAACTCCAGAAAGATTGTTACCAGTTATGCAGTCACTTGTAGTAGAGGCAGGAATCATAAATAAGGTTGCTGGTCTTTATACCACTGGTTTTTCTCCAAATGTTGTGCTTTTTCAGGGGGAAAAAATATCCACCATATCAAGCGGTAGTCAAAAGACTCACCCCTGCAGATGTGGAATTAGCTGCCCAATTGTGATCTCCTGTGCTACCTTCTGGTACAGGTCATGGCTATTGAGCACCATCGATTCCAGGATTGCCAGCGACCGTTGCAAGATAGAGATGTCCGAGGCAAATTTGTTCACGTAGCTTGCTATCTACAAATACAATCATTCAGAGAATCTGCATCTTGTCATGAAAACAGGGAAAGGTAAGAAAGAAAACTGTCAACGTAGTTCAGAAAGGCATTAGGATAAAAAGTAGTCTGGTCCACACGCCAGTTCAAAGTGGATACCTGAAAATGATCAACCAGGCACAGCATATACCATCAAAGAACACAGTGGCACAGGCCCCACAGCTGGCAAAAGTCACCAAAGGTAATTGTCAATATTCACGTGACTGAAGTGTATGCTTCATTATTACATTACAAAAATAATAAATCAGCACTAAAAAATTAAACAATTCTATTTTTTGTGTAAAAAACTTTGGAAAAAACAAGGAAACCAGTTCTCATTTTCTCCAGAAAATAATTGTGCAGCCCATTTTCTCTAAAAACAACATCTAGGCTTAAGGGAAATGTTTCAAAAGAGAAACTTTTAATCTAGCTTTCTGGCAAAACAGAGTCTAGAAAAACATGCCTTTTTCTTCTACTTGCTCTTACCAATAATGTTGAAAGCTCTTTCCAGATTACCAAATAAAACTGTTGATGACCAGGACAACTGGTTCCATAACTCTGTCTAGAGTCCAGCTTTTCAATTAATAGCCTTCCCTTTTACTGCAAGCTGCCACAAGCAAATGTCACATTAATTAAAACCAAGTTTGACCTCTGCTACTTTGCACTGTGGCAATGACAAGCTGCACACTCATCTGCAGAGTCAACACAGCTGTGCAGTAAGAGGAGACGTGGCAACAGGCGTTCTCCCATCTGCTGCCCAGCCCACGTACCCAGCTCCCCGGGCAGAAACCTGCCTTCTGCTGGTGCAGGAAGCAAGAACTGCACGGGTTTTCTTCAAATACACCAACACCAGCACAGTCAAAATGAAAGGCACCCAAGAAAGCACAGACAGAAGTGTAGTGTGACCACAGTTACTCGCTGTCTACAGCCAAGTAACAGAATACAGTGGCCCTGTCTCAAGTTTGATATCTTCCTTCTAGAAAATGTCGCACGTCTCTTCAGTACTCTTGCTACAAGCCACTACTGGAGTTATACCGTTTCCAGTTCTGGATGCTTGCTGAGACCCAAGAACTGTTTCCTTTCAGGAGGAAGAAAGGCTTGCTGTATGCTTGGGAAAGCTGTCCAGCCGCCTGTAAGTCACATTAAAATGCTGACACATGGACAACAGTATTGTTTTGCACTTGTGACTTTTTAAGTAGTATTAAAGGAGCAAAACACCCAACTTTGGCAGGAAACAAGAAGGAAAGAGGGAAAGATTTTTCTTTTTCATATCTATTACAGCATTGCTGTTTGCTCTGCTACTTGATTTGCATTGCCACAGCAGGAACATCCTACACCAAATGAAATTCAAGTCAGAGAATATACATTTGCTTTATTTTCTGTAAAGAACCATGAATACATGGAAAACAGGAGGAGAGAAGCAACTTGATGAGCCTTTTTCTATTTCAAAGTCTCAGTATCTTCTCCCAGAAAGTCTTGAGCCAAATAATATTTACAATAGTATGCAAAGCACATGGGCTGTTTAGAGCAACAATCTGCATGTCAGAAGCACTGTGCTACCCCACCTCTCCTAATGATAATCCAGATGTGTTTGGATGCATTGCAGCCAGAGCTGCCAGCCCTCCACAGGGCCCATGACAGGGACAGGTTCTGCTCAGAGCAACTCTGCACTGCTCACACATTAATCCAACTGCCCCCCGGATGCCTCAGTTTTCAGGCAGCCATGGACTGCTTGTGAAGCAAGAAAACAACGTGTCCAGCCTGTGTCCCAATGCGCCAGATTTCTGTCACCTTTTTAGGAGCACTGACGTTTATGAATTATTCTTGGTGCAGCAGCTCCTTCAAGTGGCAGTTAATGCTTCAGTGGGATATAACATTTTCCTATCAGGGACCCGCAGAAATGCAACAGTATGGATAACTGGAGCCTCCATCTGGAAAGGCTACCTTAGCCTGATTTATTCTCCTGACCTTGGACCATAGCATCTTTTAATCATAAACACAAACACAAGGTAAAAAGCTGTCTTGTGTGTTTAAAGAGACGTATCACACTGAACATAGATGCAAAACATCTGCTGGGTAACTTGCATGTCAAGCTGTGTGTATTCATAACCACCTTGCTGAAGCATGAAGTCTGGCCAGAAATAATAAGCTTGTCTACCTTGAAAAATAAGTCATGCAAGTTCCAGGGAGAACAGAACTGCATTAAAAAGAAATTCTATTCCCACATTTGAAGTTCTGGATGTGGAAAAAAAATGAGATCCTTCTTGAGAATCAACAGGAGTTCAAATCTGTGTTATTTGCTGTTTTCTGTTCATTACGCACCACACACAAAGAGGGCTTTCAACATCCAAAAATAATCCTGCATTCATTTATCAAAAATTTTAAGGATTAAAATAATGCAAGCTCAGCAAAATACTACATCTTTTCCAGAAAGAAGCAACTTGATTGTTTTGCACTTCCACTTGAAAATCTGTCACATGGGTGTGTCTCATTAAGGGTAAAATTATTTCTTCAGCAAAATACCAGTAACCTTAAAATCTACATAGTCCTCTTGGGATATATATAGCCACATAGAAAACAAAAGTCTGGCTGCTTAACTTCCTATCACTTTCAAGGGAAATTAAGAATGAGACCATGAATTCACACATTCATGCTCTTTTGAAATAGGAGCCAAACAGTACACTAAGGGTAGATGAAAAACTGATAGCAAACTAAACTACATCACCTGAATTCTCCTCCTGGTTCAGTATCACTTAAGGCACAAGAGAGAATTCAAAAGTTAAAAAAAAAGTTTAAAAATAATAATAGTTATTGTTACTATTGTTATTTAAAAGCTGCACCAGAAAGAAGAACACATAGGGGAAAAAACAGTGAAAGAAGCAGACCTAATTTTCATTATGTATGCTCATTAGTTATTTGCCTGCACTATCCTGTTGTCAGAAATGTACAGAAAAATCTGTCCAAGTTGTGGTCTCTGTTAAGATTTAATGCATAGTAAAATTTTAAAGGGTGCATATAATTTTAAAGTAAGGAACCAGAGCTGCAGTTGACTACAGAAAAAACAACTGACAGTTGTGACACGCAGAAATACTATTCTAGCTGCCACCCCGTTATGCTTCACAATATATTTTAGAAGGTAAACAATTTGTCAGCATTAAGGGTCTGCATCATACACTTATTAATTATAATTATATTATAATTATATAAGTATATAAGTATAATTATATAAGTAATATTTAAAGGGGTTTTTTTTAATATCTCAAACTATACTACAAACTTTATTACTCCTCTTGTAGGAGCTAAAGATGGAAGCACCAAATTTGTGTAGTGCATTTTTGTCATGGTTTAGGAATGGTATTTCCCAGTTTAGTGCTCCCACTGAAACACCCCAAACAATGCATCACTGTCTCACTTCCCCCTACTTCCTGTGGCAGGCCTGAGGAGAATTGGAGGCACTAAAGGTAAACATCATGGGCTGAGATAAGAAAAATCTACTGGAAACAGCAATGAAGTAAGAAAAAGAACAGTAACAGCAACACTATCAATAGCAGAGGGCACAAGAGAGGTGAACCATTCACACACGAATGCTTATGACGTGGAAACTGGGAATACCTGGACCACTGCCACACTACCCTGACCCAGAAGGGACCCCTTCCCCTGTCCCCAAAAAATTATGTGAGGTGGTACAGAATAACCTCTGGGTCCTAGCCGTGCCCACTCCCGGATACTGCAAAAATTAACCCTGTCTTAGCCAGAACCAGGACAATTTTGATAACCAACCATGGCAACTTTTTCTAAGAACTTGGAATCCAAATCCTTTAGGCAGCTATGGAATCTGGAAATAAACTATGTATCATCATAAGCAAGAAAAAGGTCTTGAGAAAACTTTGCATATCATAAGGAAGTTTTTCCAGATGTTGCTATTCTTCTTTAAAATAAGGAACAAAGTTTTCCTTGAAAGTGTCAATCTTACTTGCTACAGTTGGAATAGCAGTCTTTAAGTACCCAAAGGATGGGAGAGAGTCTGCATCCAACACCAAGCAGCTATTCAATAGAAGCAGTCAGGCATTCCCCTTGAGGTCTCCTTCAGCTTCTACATTTTTAAGTTAAAAAACTACTCAAGAAAAGCTTCGGACTAATTCAACCCCATTCGAGTTCAGCTTTCATTTAACATGAAAGACAGCTTCAAAAGGCTTCAAAAGAACCACTTGATTGCAAGTTCCCCCTCAGCAGAAACTTATCAGGTCCCTTATCCATCCTGTCAGTCACTTGAGCAAGCCCATCAAGGACCTCAAGTGGCCTGTCAAAAGCCAAAAGTCAAAGAAGCAAGTGAGGATGAAGTTGTAGACTGTTGCCACAGAGATGAGACATGGTCCAAAGGCGCTCTGCTAGGTTTAGCCCATGCCCTCACTGCACCACTGAGGGCTCTGCCTTTCTGGTTCCCAACCACATGCAAGTCAGAACACTCCTGAGCCTCTTTGCTTCATCTCTGTCATCCTCTGTGCCTCTGTTTCCCTTCTAACTCTCCTATCATTCTCCTTGGTCCCTTTCTTGCTCAACAGTTTCACTTCCGGTTGTACTTGCCAGATTTGGTTTTCACTGGTGTTTTATGAAAATGTTTTTGTTTATGTCTATTGGTTGTTTTGTTTTTTGGGTTTTTTTTTTAATTGGGTCATAATCCAGGGAAACCTATAGAAGTGCCCGACAGAAGAGATGAGCTATTAACAATGGGAACAGAACAATTTCTTCTGTTGTTACAATACGATCCATAGGGCAAAAGGTGGTGATAAACTTGGACAAAGACATTTGTTTTGAGCCAATAACAAAGTAGATGTCCTAAACTAACTTCAGTAAGTTTCTTCATATGCTCCATAGTAGGCTCCCCTAGAAAATAAGGCATTCTGGACTTGACTTTTTGTCTCCTGCGGTCAGTTAAAAGCAGTTGTAGAATTTTCTTTGCCATTAGAAGATAACAGCAATCGTCATCACAACCTATCTATCTAGACTGTGAGATTGGAAAAAAAAATTAAAAACCAGACCAAAGCTCAGATCAGTTACACCATTTCTGTCTTATTATTAAAAACGCATCCAGAATTTTTGCTGACCAAAACTTGAGGTTTAGTATCAAAAATATCTAATGCTTTTTTTCATAGTTGATCCTTCTTTCGCTTTTGGCAACAAAAGTAAATTTCTACTTTCCTTTGATGGTAGCAATTTTCTAACTAAATTTGAAGTCCTTACTCTAACACACTCTGCCAAAATGAAGGTTTCCTTGCCACAGGTTATATTCATTTCATTACTGCTTCTGATATTATTTTAGTGAAGTAAGTGATATCTTTTGAACCTGTAAAAATGCACTTTAAATTATGATAAATTCAATCAGATTTGAAAATTCTTTGTAAAGAAGAATTATGTGGTTTTGGGGTTTTTCTTCCCCAGTAAATGAAAAGTGTTAAATCAGTAACAAAAACATTTTCTGATGCCTTCTAAATCTGTACCTAAAGAGTACTACCATGTTTCTGCTGCTTTTGTGCATCTCTGACATGTAAGTAAAGAAGGATATGTTGCAAATTGGGGACAGATCTATTTCAAAACCACATACCTCAACTGCCAGATTCAGAGGGGCAAAGTTCAGCTTGATTAACTCAGTAGATATCATCCTAATTTCAAATTGTAAACTAACTCATTTCTCTTTTTCCAGTACCCCAGAGGAAATATTTCAGTGCTGGGGTGTTTTTTTCCTAGAAATATCGCATTACTCATTTTAGTTCATATTACATCAAAATACCAATTTTTTGCTTTAACTGTATTTTATCTGCACAGGCAGGTCACAATGTAATTGAATAAGCAATTTCTCATGCAACAAGCCTAATACTATGTTGATCCCAATTCACTCCAACTGATTTCCACAGAAGTTGAACCAGATTCTGCAGCTACAAGCATTTATAGTTTGAAACACCACTTTAATCCCATTTTCATGTACCTTTTTTGACCACTGACCTAATGTACCTGGGAAAAAAAAAAGGAAAAAAAAAACCAAAGCCAAATCACAACTCACCTCAAATATTTAAAACTGATATAGAACAGATAGCGTTGATTACAAATTTACCTTTTTAATGAATGCCACAGAGAATGTATCCCACGATACAATCCCATGATCCATCAGCTCAACAAATGCAGTCAGTGTAAAGGACAACATATCTCCAAAGCTGCAAGAGACAGGAGTCATGACAACATTTACCAGTAATGCAGCAGGGCAATGACCAAGGGAATAAAGCAGCAGGAAGCTTTCAGAAAGGCAGGAAAATGAAGCCAATTATGGACTAAGAGGTAGCAGAAGAGCAAGAGAGGTTGTGCTATAGATAGTCTCCAAAACAATTTAGCATGGATAACAAGAATAGCCAACTGGAGGAAAGCAGTTGTAAGAGAGGAAGTAATCCCCAGGAGAACACTTCATGCAATGCTCAAAACAAAATCAGTCTGTCCAAATTAAACTTCTCCCACAAGTTCAGAGATTTAGCTCTAACAGAGGAAATAAGTGAACTTTTTCTTTAGCACTTATGAAATCCTCCTAACTGAAGGCCATGTAGAGGTGTCACATTTTGGTACCTCTGCATCAAACAAATTGGTAGGAGGTAAGAGCATTGTTTATTCCTTCTCTTACAAGGAAGCAAATATATTTTAAAAATGTACTAGAAGAGATTATATATCTTGAGCAGCAACTTTCTAACAGTTAATTTCTTGATTTCTTTCTTTAAACATGAAGATGCATCTCTTTTATTTTATCTATGAGCAACCAAATTGCAAAGTGTCCAGCTCAAATTATTTAGGTCTAAAATGCAGGCCACTACCCTGCATTTTACACCTCTATGTTTGAAATTTAACACATCTTTATATGAACTCAAGTAAATTCAAAACAAGTTTAAACTCATCAGGGATAATATGACTAGATGCACAGGAATTTTTCATGTTAAACCACAACTTTTAAAGATCAGTTTCATATCGATACATAGTCAGGGCACCAAACAGTCAGCAGCCACAATGATTTCAGTGAAGCCCTTCCATGAGGTAACTACTCACTACAAACAGCAGTGCAGATATCCTGAAAGGGAGCAGTGAATTACCTTTCAGGGCATGTCAAAATGCCTGCAAGGTGCTCTGCCAGTAAGCCATTAAAAAGCAAAATCACACAATCAAACAGCATGAATAGTCCCAGTGATTTTAATACAGCAGGTTATGCCTAATAAAAAGAATAATTTTAAAAAAACCCCTCTGTCAGACTGGAACTGCAAAGCTTACTATGTTGAAAACCTGAGTCCAACATTACAGCCATAGTTAATCAATGCAATTAATTGGTATTCCTTAACCTGTGGTTTATCCTACTACCCTGCATGAACCCAACACAAAAAAAGTGAACATCCACTCAGATGGAAGATATTTAGAGCAGTCCATAAGAATAATGCAGACAAATCAGCTTCAATGCAGCAACTGCAGTGGCTGTGTTTGGTTTAATCTGCCATTTAGGGATATCTGATGCTGAGATGCAGCCTTTAGCGGCCTCTTACTTTCAAGAAAGGACATTTTGACAGAACTCCTCAGATTCCCTCCACCAAAAATACCCTTGCCATTCCTGACATTTTGTGAGTAAAACCCCAAAAACCACCAAAACACCTTTCCCTTCAGGAAGCACAGGTATACACAGTGGCTTTGATTACTTATGACAAAATGAAAAACCTACACCAAAGACCAAACAAGAAAAATAATGTCCCTAAAAATCCACTGTTATTTCACAGGGAATACGCTCTCCAGCAAACAAATGGTCTAGAAGTTCTGGGTTTTGTTTTTGGGGGCAGAGGATGCTCTTTTGCCTCTTTATTTTGTTGTATTTGGTTTGTTTATTTGAGGTTTCTTTAATATTGCAAATCATTTAAGAACTACATTAGATTTAAAATGTCATCATTAGCATTCCAAATAACCGAGGATTTCATATTAAGATGACAGCAAGACTCAGGAAATTTAATCAGCTCTGTTCCTGTCATGTTCCCCAATTCACTCCTTTTGCATAATATAATTATTTATGAACCCACAAATAAAACATCCACCTTAGGAAAGGCTTTCTTTTAAAAGCTTGCACCTAATGCATCTTCATGACAGAATACTTCAAATACAAATACAAGGAATACTAATATTATAAGTATTAATACTATTAGTATTAATATTAATATTATTAGTATTAATTAAAACTAAATTTAAACGAAATAAAACTAAATTAATTTTAAATAATTTTAAATTAAAAGTAGATAAAATATCTCTCCCAGCATTAAACTAAGCACATCACCTGTCAGAGATAAATTTGCTAATCTACTGTTTTAAAATCGAGTCAATTAATATAATCATTATACAGTATATGATACTGTATTTAGCATATGAATTATCTTCTAGAAATAAATTGTACATGAAAACGACTTCCCATCAACAAAAGGTATAGTTTAGAGGGCTTACTTAAACTACATTGAACTTTTGCATGGATATTCATCTTCAGAACAGCAATGGCTGGAATGTAAGGGAATTAAACTAAACTGGATTCACCAGTCCATTAAGTCTTCTCATCAAAACTATTGATCAATCCTACCTGATTGATACTGATTAATCCACGCTCCCCCACAGCTCTGGGGAATAAAGTGGGCTAATGGAGCTGACAATTCTGGTTTGAATGTATAAACCTAGTTTTAGTAGATCTGACAGTGACACAACCATTTGGGATCTAGAAGGTGAAAGCACTTCTCAACTTAAAATGATCAGACATCTCATCAGATGTCACTCCAGTGAGACTGCTTGAAATAATAAATGACTGAAGAGGTGCAACACTGGGACTAATCAAGCAGCAAGAAATACTTCAGCTCTATTATTATGCAGCACCACACATACAGACCACGTCCTTCTAAAATACATGGCTATACACATGCACCTGCCCAGACACGTATACACCAAGTGTCATTGCAAAAGTCAAAAGCCAGGCTTAAGGGATAAGCATTAGGACTAGCACAGCTAAAGATGAAAGCAATCTGAAGGGCAACTAGGGCAAGATAAGGATTAAAGCATCTGCAGGGGGAGGAGAAGGGTGTTGATTCATTGTTAAGTGGTTAAACACAAGCAGATAGGTAGAAATAGACTTTCAAGTAATTAATTTCAAAACACTCACAGACACACTATTAGGAAAAGCAGACAGAATAGAGGCTAGAAATTTCAAGGGATTCAAAGCTGGTTTACAAAATTAGCAATCTTTAAGAAAACATGGTAGGAGCTGTTTAACTCAAGGTCTCTGTAAGGGTTTTGATCATACAAAAAGTCAAAATAATAATGGGGCCCCTTTCTTCATAAAATCTTTTTAGAATAATCCATAGCACAAGGCACAACAGTTCTGTAACTATCAAACCCTTGCTGCTCTGGCTAAATTACTTAATAGTTTGAGGATAATTCCTAATGAAGGTGTTTTTTACTGCAGCAAGAGGGGAAAAACGATCAGAAAGATGCACTGTGTAATTGCAATTTCGTATCTCATTAACACTGACATCTTATTAACCCTTTGCTCTCAGGCAAGGTACTTTTACAAGCCCTTCTGAATGCTGTTCTGGCTCTGGCTCTTGGATGCCTTAGATTGGGACAACTGATACAATTTCACTATTCTTTGCTGACTCTCGTCTTCTAACCCCCATTGTGAGAGCTGGTGGTCATGAAGCATCTCCTCACCCACAGCAGGTCTTGGCAAAAGCCTGCTAGGCAGCAGAAAGCTGAGGTTTGCAATGCCATCAGCTCTCCCAGCATGAGCCGTTCCAGGGCATGGCCATGCTCTAATACAGCCTGTGGGTCCTCAGCCTCTCTCACAAACCTGACTGAAGATTAAGGCAACAGCTGCTTTCCACGCCTCTAGGCTTTAGATAAATAGCAGGTCAAACCTGTTAATTTAAATTCCGAAGAATTCTATGTATTCTTACCTTAGGAAACTGTGAAGAAAAAAAAAAAAACCAAAAAACCAAACCCAAACCATTCCATACATTTTGATACTAGTTTTTCTTTCCTGAAAATAAAAATGACAGGAATGTGCATGTGACTCTGATTACCACACCTGTCTTTCACATGCCTTCCTAGTATCATTTCTACATCCTAAACATCTTTTTATCGTGTGTGCTAATTTTGAAAGATGCCTAGAGCAACTTGGACTACTTTTCAAAATAAATTAATGGCAGTTTAGCACTCAAATCCCCTAGATGTTTTTAAAACAGAAATTTAAAGAATCTTAATCCATGTTTCACATACATAACAAAATGAACATTTTATCACTTTTATGGAGGGAAAAATACTTTGCTGCTCAAATGATTATGTAAATCAAGACAATTAGTCAGGCTCAACTGTCATCAGGTAACAAACAAAGGAATACAAGCTTTTACCAAGCCTGATGGAGTGTCTCGTGTTTTATATGAAAAATACCTTTGTGTAGTAGAATCTGGAAATTTATTGTTGCTTGTCTGTAACAACCAGCATACAGCCACCTGCCCACGGGGACTAGAAGCCAAAGAACGCACACCTTTACACAAACCACTCTCCTGGGTGACACAGAACCAGAGCTGAGCTCTAATTTTGCAAGGGAAAGCAGCAAAGAAACAATTTTATTGGCCAGGAGGTAACAGGGGAGTAGCAGCCTACTACTAAATACAGGAGTGGTTAACTAAGTCCCTTATCTGGGCTCACAGCCTAATACCGGGCAGCTGAAAGGCCTGACATCACTGAGGTCAACATCAAAGAGTAAGAACAGCTTTTTAAATTGGAGCTGTCAAGGATAAATGGCCATGAATAAATTTTAACAGAGGAACAGAATATATCTAATCATCAGAGGACTAGAGCTCTGGAAAAGCTATGGGGGCCAGACTCTAACTAAGTTAAGTCTAAAATGAAGACTGATGATGTAACAGGATGCTTTACCAGCAGAGTGTGAACTTTATATTGCTATGGCTCCTTGTCACTGCTTCTACACTGCCTTGTTTCTTCAAGCAACCTTTCCAAGGGGAAAACTAAGCCACCCTCAAATCAAAGGAAGAGCAATTCACACCAACTTGGTACTTAGTGCAGATGAAAATGATGGAACAATTTGTGTAGTAGCTGCCCCAATTTTTCTAGATGATTACAGAAAATGCACTTAACTACTACACAGCAACTGACACAGATTTTTTTCTTTTTCATCGTGATAGCTAAGCACTACCGAAATATCTCTTTGTGGTACAATTTCACTGCATCTTTAAAAGGGGTCAGCCTTACTGATTTCAAATCCCTTGCATTCCAAGAACATGAAATAGCTTTGTAACCCTAGTATCAGGGTTTCACTATGTTTGAAAATTAGTTTTCATTAAAGGAAAACACGGTGTGAATTTTAAACATAACTGTAAATATTCTTGAATAAATCCAAGTGTAGATACTTTTACTACGGAGTATGACTAAATCCACTTAAAGGTACATTAACCATGGGAAACTAGCCCAGAGGAACTATTACACAGTGAAGATGTGATTAGAATTACCTTTTTTTTTTATTCCCTATTTTTTAAATTCCTGGTTTTGTTCATTTCATGGCAATTTCTTCAAATGGACTACTTTTCTTAAAAGCCCAGGAACCACTATACAGGGAAAACATCACTCTCCAATCAGTTTGGTTTCACTACAATTTAGCACTGCAATGCAGAAGTCAATTAATAGAGCCATTTCATGGGATTTTTTTAAAATTTATTATGTCATCCTGTACATACAAAGTAACTTGCTTTTTTAAATTAGCATTTGGTTCCTTTAAGTATCTTTAGTCAAGAAAACAGGAAGTGGATGCTGAGAAGTGTTATAGCTTAGTGCATGATATCAAGCTCTGTGGGGTCTTTTATCATTCTCATCTCACTAGATCTTTTCCCATTAATACATGGGCAAAAAATCTTCAGGATGCTGGATAACTACATTCATAGAGCGCTAGAGTAAAAACTTTACCTTCAAAACATATGAGCAAGCCAGCTTCCAGAATTGTTGGTTTCATATCCTCAACAATGGCTCTGGTATCTTTTCCAGTACAAGTCCAGAATTCAGTAATTTGTGTTATTTAATTGCATTATCTCACATAGTACTGCTGGAAATCAAAATATTAAACTGAGTACTCCCATGTAAACTGAAGTTTCTAATGGGAGGATTTAAATTCCAAAGTTAGAATAAACTTTAGTCACAGACACGTTCTTTGTTGCTGTATTCACTGATGTGATACATCTACACTGACCAATAAGGATCCTCTTAATAAGTATCTTAATAAGGACCAAGAGGGTAAAACCTTGTTCTCATGAGTAAACAAAGCTAAACTGTGTAAAAACAATTCATGTCATCAGTGAGATCAGGTCCTAAAACCATGGTGCAAGGCAACTGTAAGTCGATATATCAGTACTGTCCTGAGGACAAACTTAATCCATAGAAGCCTACATTGTAATAGAATTCAGAAACAGAGAGGTGCTGAAAGACTACAACTACTCTTCCACAAAGAACTATTTTCACAGAAGTGAGGAAATGCCATCTGAAAGGACAGGATATACTTGTCACAGCAGAGTGATCATAGAATCACAGAATTTTTAGGGTTGGAAGGGATTTCTAAAGATCATCTGGTCCAACCTGCCAAGGCAGGGTCACCCTGGAGCAGCTTACTCAGGAACACATCCAGGTGGGGTAGGAATGTCTCCAGAGAGGGAGACTCCATGAACTCCCTGGGCAGCCCATTCAGTGCTCTACTGCCCTCAATGGAAAGAAATTCTTCCTCATGTTGAGGTGGAACTTCTTGTGCTTTAGCTTATACCCACTGCTCCTCATCCTGTTGCTGGGAACCATGGAAAAGAGTCTGTCACTATCCTTTCAGCACCTGCCTGAGATACTTATCTGCATTAATGTGATGCCCTCTCGGTCTTCTCCACACTAAACAGGCTCAGCTCCTGCAGCCTCTCCTCATAAGAGAGATGCTCCAGACCCCTAATTATCTTTGTGGCCTTCCAGTGGACCTATTCCAGGAGCTCCATGCCTTTCTGGTACTGAGGAGGCCAGAACTGAACACAGCACCCCAGATGTGACTTCACTAGAGCGGAGTAATGGGGGAGGATCACCTCCCTCAACCTGCTGGCCTCACTGTTCTCAGGATACCATTGGCCCTCCTGGCCCCAAGGGCACTGCCAGCTCATGGTCAACTTGACATCCTCCATGACTCCCAGATCCTTCTCTGCTCTCTACTTGGTCAGTCCTCAACATGTACTGATGCTTGGGGTTATTCCTCCCCGGGTACAGCATCATACACTTCACTTATTTAAACCTCATTAGGTTTCTCTCTGCCCCATTGTCCAGCCTTTCACAGTCCTGCTGAATGGCAGCACAGCCTTCAGGTCATGCTGCCAAGCTGATGCTGCCAAGAATTCCATAAGCCTCGCGTCACTTTAACAATTTTCCTCATAATCTAAACTTTTCTATTATGAAACATGTTACTTTGTATTAGGTTAAGAAAGTGAACTTAGCAGAAAGATTTAAATTTCCTGCCAAATTTATTCTTACTGTATAATTTATTTATTAGGCAATGATTTAAAAATAAATGTTTCAGAACTTGGTTTACAGTAGATCTGTGAAAGTATGATTTAGCACAGATTTGTATGGGGAGCTGCATTTCCTGCATGATGAATCACATCAAGCTCTCAGAATGACAGACATATGCTTAATTGATTATTCTTTTGCTTCCTTGGGTTTTAGCTATACATGATATGTCAAATTTGCAAGCTAATCAAGATATTAGAACAACTCTTGGGATTCAAATTTATCGAAGACTGTGCTTAGCTCTCAGCAAAGAGAAGTGTTTTGTTCAAAATTATCGGGGAAATAGGCAGGCAAATTCTGATATGAGGCCGTTTACTATTTTACAGTTTTCCTTCATGCAGCTATCTGCAACTAGCATTACCTGGGACCAGCAAATAACAGGAATTCCAACTGGGACAATGACCTTTTCATCTTGCTAACAATGACCATTAAAATTGCCAACTATCAACCACACAAACCAATGAAATTCTAGAGGCGAATTAGGAAAGGTGAGGAAATTAATTTTTTGATGAAATTAAAAAAGAAAACAAAACAAAAGCCTTACTTCAGAAACAGTAAAAGCCCCTGCTGAAGTTACAGAAATGAAGCACTCATTCCACAGGCAAAGCAAAAGAAGGCTTAATCAGAAAATTTTAACAGGCATCAAAGAGCAGAAAACAGAGAAGGTTGAAGACTTGCTGATGAATACGCACAGTTGTATTTACACACAAAGATTAGCGCAAGGGCCTGAACTCAGTCATGCAGAGGTAGAGGTAGTATACAAGGTGATGATCTAATCGAGTTCTTACCAGGGCTTCATTATCTTCTGCAATTTCTGATATCGTCTGCAAAATTAAAACTTGCATGTGAGGAAAAACACTTTAAAACATCTGTACTCTATTTACTGCATACAACCCCCCTGTACTTGAGCCATAAAATTCACAGACAAGCATACAATATGAGGCAGTAAATTGCTAACAATTTGCTGTGAACAGAAACAGTTCAGTAACTTGCAAAGAACACTCCAAATAGATTTCAAATATTTGTTCAGAATACTTGTGTTAACTTCTGTTAGGAAAAAAGCATATCTAGACACTCTAATTTAGTAAAGCATTTTTGTAAAAAGCCTTTGATACAAAACCATAAAGGTTTACACATCAAGCATCTTCTGTCCTGTTTCAACGACATGTAGCCCATTACCTGGAGAACTCTTTTATTTACTAGTAGTCTGCATCACCAATACTGATGCCAGAGTCATCAGCATTGTTGAAAGTTGTTTAGCTAAGATAGTAAATGGCAAAAATGGCACCAAAGATAGATACTCTCTTTTTAAAACACCACTTCAACATATAAAAAATAAGGGAGCTAAAAAGAAATAAAATAAAAAAAAATACTTAATCTTACTCTTACTTAATCCCTTCTTGTGCCTCCTAAATCTATTTCACACTTTTATTTCAGAGGCTTGGCTGTAGTTCTACACAGGGCAGACGAGTCTTCAAAACGACAAAAAAGAGGTCCCTCTTTCCTTTCTGCACCTTCTCCCCAAGTCTTCCCCTTTCTCCCCTTCCTCCTTTTCCAGCGGAACCAGTCTCAAGGAGACCACCTTTTGGGCTGGCTTGTATAACCATCAGTGGAGAAAACACAGAGACTATCTCCATGATGTTGATGTTCTTCATGGACACGGTTTGAAGTCCTTCTCTGCCAGCTGTGAGCTGCAATACCCATGCCTGAAGATAGTGCTGGCACAGTTCACCATGTATCCAAGCAGAGACTGGGTTACAGCCTAACTCCAACCAGAGAAGTGACAAGACTTTTTCATTGGATTTCATGGCCTTGGTTCTTTTATGCTACAACATCTATCCGTGTAGTCAGTAATAATGAATACACAAAAAAACATCCTGATGGTCAGACAGCCTCAAAAAGTGGGGGAAAATACCCTCAACATGCTTTTTTATATGCAGTAAAATTCAAAACATTTTCCAGAGTAGGAGATCCAAGCTTCAGCAGGATGTCACTCCTGTGCTTCTGCAAACTAAGGGTTTCCATGCTGTGGCAGATTCTGCTAAACCACCAAGAACAATTGCCACAACAAATGGGTTTTGTCATCTCCCAAATGTGCATGGACCCTAGCAGCTTTCTGCAGCATGTCAACCAAACTTCATAGCACCCTTCCCAGGCCAGTTTTTAAAATAGGTGCTTTCTTCCAGGTGCTGACTTCAGCTAAGCAGCAAACAAACTTGAAATTCAGGCTGTGTTTTTCTGATAGAGAAACAAGTGTGGTGTTTGCAAACTGGTAGCACTTCAGAGGACAGACTCTGTTTTGCCAGAGATTTTTCACAACAGGCTCTAATCAGGAGCATTTTCTCCATGACTGAGAGAGGGATTAGAGAACAAACATCTGAGTCCTAAAACAAAACATTTAGACAGCAACCCTCTTAGCATTTACAGAACTCTTATCCATCCTGAGTTAATCAGCAATCAGTTAACTTGAGGTCAAAAAGTGTGCAAAGTAAAAGAAAATGTAAATTTAGAAAAATGTGCAGAAATAATTGAATTATATAAGACTTTTCTGGTGAAGCAATGCAAAGACAAAATTTTTACTTCAAAGGAAAGATAGCCACTGTATTAAATCACACAGTTTCCACTGATTTTTCTTGCTTTGGTGTGACTAGAGCAGCAATCAATCTAGGACATCAAATGATGCAGCAACACATGATTATAGATTGACTTTTACCACTGAAGATGTGGATGGAGGCCGATCTCTGAAGCAGCACACGCTGTTTCCATCCATCATCAAACCAAAACGTAATATAGACGGGACTGGCATGAGCAGGAGTTCTTCTCATATTTACCCACAGACCATGAAAAAGGTCACCAAGGAGGAGCCAAGCTGATTCTTCCAGCAAGTCAGCCTGGAAAGGAACTAAGTACAGTCTGCAATGTCCATCAGCTTTCCTCTTTCTATATATACATAACTGTTGGGTTTCTTCCAGAGAGCTGACTCTGTGGTAACAACCAAACAGCTCTGTAGAGCCTTTCTTGGTGAGTTACCAAGGTAGGGTCAAAAATGTTGGAAGCCTTACTGATCTAGCCACTGTAATTAGATTGATTTTTTTTTTTTTTTTTAAAAAAGCATCCCTCAATTGCACTTGCACCAATGGGAACCAAACCACGGTCAAAAAGCAAATGCTATAAGGGTAAATTAGATAGCAACTGTGAAAGGTCAAGATTCTATAGTGGTGAAAGACAAAACCAGTGATTTTTACACAGGCAGGAATCTCAAAATAGATGCCAACATAATGCAAAATAACAAGAATGACAAGTTACCGGGTTAGACATTTTTCTACCATAATATGTTCCCTGTCTGGTTGCAAAGGAACTTTGTGATACACTTTCAAATGAATCCCAAGGAGCAGCAGGGAGTTTTCTTTGGACTTTCTCAAGCACACAGACTTACAACTTGCTCAAATGCTGCAAATTACACTTTGAGCAGCTTCCAACAGAGACCAGCTTAGCAGGGACCTGACTAGATCAACTCCTATCTGTTCATGTGCCAAAACTGCTGTACAAAGACTAGAGATACCCAAAATCTAAACCCCAGCTGGAGTAACCCACAGTGCACAGGGAGGGCTTGTCTGAACTGGGGGAAAAAACTAAAATGTCCCATTGTGGAAGGCAGTGTGGAGCCACTGTAGCTAGTGATACCAAGACCTAAAGCAGTCACACCAGCACAACAATTGTTTCTGAGCCTGCACTGTTAGAACACGAGCAGAATTGTGTAAGAGTACCACTGAGGATAAAAGCTATTCATGCAATATGACCCCAGAGAGGGCCACTGTTACCAAAGGTGGAAGATGTTCACAAAAACTTCCTTGTCTACAGAAACACTGATGGGATGATGGATGAATGACCTGCCAAGCACATTAAAGCACCATTTGGCTATTGCTTTTCAGGCAAACACAAGGATAATGCACATTCTAGATAACAGGCAGTGTTTAGGAATATGATAAGAAAAATCCAAAATACAAACTTCTGGCTTGTGTCTGTAACAGGTGTGGCTATCACAAGCATAGCAAATCTGGGAAACACTTTGACCTGGAACAATCTACAAAATTGCTATTACTATTAAGTTACACAGCAGCCCTCAGACTCCTCACAGCCACCACAACATCCCACAGCTATACTCAGTCCAATAAACAAAAACATTCTGGAAAGTTGCAGAAGTGGAGATTTTAAGCTCTTCCCCTTATTTTTCTTGGTTTTTCAAATACTACAGTTTTGTCTCGAGTTAGCAAAATATAACAGATTTGTTTTGCCCACCTTCATACTCTGGAGAATATTTGGAAATATAAATCCACTGCTGGAGTCATTCTTTTTATAACATTTTACAAAAGAAGTTGTCAAACAAAACCCAGTAAAACCATCTCCCCTCATCTCTGTTCCTGTCAACAGGGTGTTGACATCACCATTTAAATGGGGTCATTTAAATGCTAATATTCTCAAACACAGGCAAAGTAAAAAAAACAAGCCTTGAGAAAGTTTAGGATGGGAGGAACCAGCAACTCTCCCTCTCTTCCTCCAAAATGTGATCTCTGACAGTTCCACCTTCAGATGACCTTGAGATTAGCTCAGTTGGTTAAAACATGGTGTTAATAACACTGAGGCTGTGGGTTCCATCCCTGTAGGGGCCGTTCACTCAAGAGTTGGACTACAATGATCCTTCTGGGTCCCTTCCAAGTGAGACAATTCTGCGATTTTATCTAAAGCCTACAGTGTGTGCTTTGCATATGTAAAAGATATAAGAAAAATTGTACTTGTGTGTGCTGAGAGGGAGGGTGTAATCTAAGCCTGAAGACTGATGGGGAAACAAACCCAAAATAGAGCAAGCAGGAGAAAAGTAAACCAACAAAAAAAGCCACTCCAGAAAAAATCCTACTCCACCTTCTTTCTTTATAGAAACTGCACTGAAAGATGGAGCTGCAGCCCTTTCCTATTCTCCTGCTATTGCCATCTCTACATTGCTATAGAAGAATTACCTGATTTTATATACTCTTTTGGATTTCTGCCTCATAGACAATAGTCACCCTCTCCCGACATTACAGAAGCACTAAGAAATGAAGATTGCATAAAACCCCTGTTGGACAAGAATTGATTTTGGCAGCAATGTCAGATTAAGTAATCTATGCTTCCAGGTGAAGTTTCACAGGAATAGTTGAGGCTGTTTAAAACCCTGTGCTGTCAAAAATACAAATTAATTTCCTCCCTCCATTGGCTGGCTGAGTTTTTGACAGTTTAGCAAATTGAACTGCATCACTGAGGAGTCAAATAAGCACTGGAGCTGAACAAGAGAGGGACAAGGTACTACACAGCCAGTACCCAGGAAGGGTGGAAAAAAACTACTGTGTACAGTGGCAAAATCCTACTAACTTAGTATAGTTCCTATCTTCTGAAAATTCATTTTCCATTTATCTAGCAAGTTGTGCTTGCACAACTGTTTTCTGGGGCAATGCTGTGAGCTCACTTAGGGAACTAAACTGGGTTATGGAATATTCTATTAAAAGTAGCCTCTAGTGTCACTTTCCATAACCTACACCAGTTTTCCAGTCCAGCTTGGTAGAAACAGTACTGGTATAAAGTTCCAGATGAAGCAGGACAGGAACAAGTTACTGTGAGCTTAAACATTCTGACAGCACTGCTGAAATACTCATCAGACTAAGATGGAAAAAACCACCAGCAGGTATTTGAGCAACTGTCCCAAAAACTGTGCTAAAGTCGGAATAATTCCAAACCAATCTGTCTTCAGTTTTCCACTGGGCTGGTATACCGTATTATCTCTGTAAGACAAGCCAAGAGTTAGAATTTCACTGAACAATGCAATTTGTCCTTAAAGCATGCACAATTGATCTCTCAGAGACTTCCAGCTGTACAGCAGCCAACTCCGCAAATTCACGTCCTCAATAGAAGGCTCTTCTTAGTCAAGACACAAAACCCATACAGAATCACAGAATTATTAGGTTGGGAGAGACCTTCAAGATCATCGAGTCCAACCCATGCCCTAACACCTCAACTAAACCACGGCACTGAGTGCCACATCCAGTCTTTTTTTAAACACATCCAGGGATGGTGACTTCACCATCTCCCTGGGCAGACCATTCCAATACTTTATCATTCTTTCCATAAAAACTTTTTCCTCATATCCAACCTATATTTCCCTTGACACAGCTTGAGACTGTGTCCTCTCGTTCTGTCAGTTGCTGCCTGGAGAAAGAGACCAAGCCCCACCTGACTACAGCCACCTTTCAGGAAGTTTTAGAGAGTGATAAGGTCACCTCTGAGTCTCCTTTTCTCCAGAGTAAACAACCCCAGCTCCCTCAGTTGTTCCTCACAGGGTTTGTGTTCCAAGCCCCTCATCATCCTCGTTACCCTCCTCTGGACATGCTCAAGTGTCTCAACGTCCTTCTTAAACTGAGGGGCCAGAACTGGACACAGCACTCAAGGTGTGGCCTCACCAGTGCCCAGTACAGGGGAAGAATGACCTTCCTGCTCCTGCTACATTATTCCTGATACTGGCCAGGATGACCTCAGCCTTCTTGGCCACCAGGGCACACTGCTGGCTCATGTTCAGCTGCTGTCACCAGTGCCCCCAGGTCCCTTTCTGCCTGGGCACTGTTCAGCCACACCGTCCCCAGTCTATAACGCTGTAGGGGGTTATTGTGGCCAAAATGCAGGACTCAGCACTTGGATTCATTAAACATCATCTTGTTGGACTCTGCCCATCCATCCAACCATTCCAGGACTTCTGCAGAGCCCTCCTAGCTTCCAACAGATCAACACACCTTCCAGCTTAGTGTCATCTGCAAATTTACTAATGTAAGACTCAATCCCCTCATCCATGTCATCAATAAAGATATTGAACAGAACAGGCCCCAGCACAGACCCCTGAGGGACACCACTGGTGACTGGCCGCCAGCTGGAAGCAGCACCACTCACCACTATCCTCTGGGCCCAGCCATGCAGCCAGTTCTTAACCCAGCAAAGATTGCTCCAGTCCAAGCCAAGGGCTGCCAGCTTTTCCAAGAGTACGCTGTGGGAGACAGTGCCAAAGGCCTGAAGTCCAAATAGACAACATCCACAGCCCTTGCATCCACCAGGTGGGTCACCTGGTCATAAAAGGAGACCAGGTTGGTCAAACATGACCTACCCCTCCTAAAGCCATGCTGGCTGGGTCTGATACCCTGGCCATCCTGTAAGTGCTGCGTGATGACACTCAATATAAACTGGTCCATTACAAATACACATTTATTTGGAAGCTTACATGAATGAACTTGATCTAGCTGCATTTATTATCTCCAATAGGAAGATGGCAAAGTTTAACAACTATCACAATTAAAAGCAAGGGGTTATTTTCTCCAGTCTGCATACTAAGCAATTTCAACTCTCTTATAATTAAAACCGGACTATCTGCTACCTTTTCTTAGCAGCATCAACTAGCATGTTCCTGTGCCATGGCTCTATGACAATAAAGCTGCTCAGCACAGCCTCATCAATAAAGCAGATGTCTGAAGAACAATCTTCTCAACAGCAGCAGAAACAATTCTGTTCTGGTTACTGTCAAGACAGCTAGGCTTAGCATAGTCTGTCTCTTTTTTTTCTTTTTTTTTTTTTTTTTGGCAGAAACTGTGTGTTATTTCAGCCAAATGGCAAGTCATAGAGATCAGGACAATGCCAATTAAAAAATGCTGAAAATTCTGCATAGGCCTTCCTCCTAGTCATGAGATCACCATTATTATTACTACTAGTAATAAGAAAAATAAATATAGATTCTTTTTATCATCTCTTTGGTCTTTCAATATTTACAGTGTGTGAGTTGCGTTTTCCTTTTCTTACTTTATAAGGCATTATGAGGAATTTTTTTCCTTCTAAGGAAGGCTGAGAGTCTGTTCCAGTCACACAACTATTTTGATACATCAAGAAAAAAAACCCCACAACTTTAACAGTCTTCTGCTACATCAGAAAGACTATCTGTACAGACATGATTTTCTGAAACCCAGGTTCCAGGCTCTACTATGCAATAGAGCTCTGAATGAGAGAACTATATTATCACAGTTGGGGTAGCAAGAAGACATGATTCCTTCTTCCACCTTGGTTCCTGAAGACATTTTTTATCAGTCGTTAGGATATTTAGGACTCCGCAGCATCACTCACTTTCTGCCCCATTTTAGGGCACTGCACTCTGAGGCGGGAGTGGAAGCAGCACACCTTTATACTTCCCCTTTACACAGTCTGTACACCCAAGCAGATGGACTGCACAGTCAGCTTGTCTTAACTAGGCATGGACTGGCTTCTGAAAAGTTTAGCATTAGGAGTGCTGTGGAAATCACTTTCTGAAAACTCTCAGAAAAGAAAAATAGCTGCCTGCACACATCCACCCCACTCTTTGGTGATACAAATGCATAGTCTGAGAAATGATTGCACATCATGGATAATTATAAAATGGAAACAGCATTTTCTTGTTCTTCATGACTTGTCTTGCAGTCTTTTCTATAATTTATAGGTCACCCAAACTGTAAAAACAAACATAAAACTATCTTTTTTTTTTCTTTTTCAGTTAATAAGACTCGTAGCAATGCTGTAGAAGCAAGAATGAGCCTGAAGGAAAAACAATATAAGCCATCTCAATCAACAAGATCAAGATACATGTGGACAGTTTCTGAGACATTGCATTTCTGCTGATATAAATATATTTATATTGACAAGATGCACTCTCAGCCTCACTAGGGCCCACACCCCCTACCACCAACCCTATAGCATTGTGCTTGCACACACCATATCCACAGTTCTCTATTCTCAAACACATTCAAATTTTCTTCAATATTCAGGCACATAACATACAGAAAACTAACTAGGAGACACTGTTATTTCTTGTCAACTTTTTATATTACCTCTTCCTTTCATCACCTGCGAAATGAAACAGAAGTAACTAGAAATCCAGGGATTTAGATTCTCTTACTCTGGTCACTGTACTTTAACAGTCATCAGCTTCACTCAAATAATGACTAAGTAGCACAATAAACAAAGCCAACTATAAATAAAACATAGGCCTCTTCCTCAGTGAAAGTTATATAAAAAGATGGAGTCTTGTTTTCCAGAGGCTAACCAGTAAAACTTAATTACACACTCAAATTATAACTTAAGAGCTGCCTCTAACATGAAATCCAGGTGCAAAGAAAACCTCAGAGCAACTTTGCACTGAGCACGATGGCACTTCTAATGAGCACTGCCTGGCCCTTCAGGGAAAATAGAGAATAAAGATCGAATTAACAAAATCCATCAGCTTCTAGCACAGCTGCAGCACACCATGAACAGAGGCGCCACTCAGCCTGGGCTTACAGATGTTGGGCTGCTCCCAGCTGCACCAACCCATGAGCAGCGGGCACAGCACAGAGAGGGGGGGTCTCTGCAGAACACCAGCAGCCACCCCATAGGATATGTCCCGTTCCCACTTTCCCAGAGTCTCAGTGCCAGTCCCCAGGGTGCAATACAAGAGCAGATACAGCCACCACCCTCACACTGTTTCACAGCACGACTGCTCTCAGGTTGTGACACACCTAGCCC
The DNA here is from genome assembly GCA_008694505.1 of Cyanoderma ruficeps. Classification (NCBI taxonomy): domain Eukaryota; kingdom Metazoa; phylum Chordata; class Aves; order Passeriformes; family Timaliidae; genus Cyanoderma; species Cyanoderma ruficeps. The sequence continues at coordinate 4,494,580 of VZDJ01000782.1, read as the reverse complement.
AATGTCATGGTCTGTTGCCACAAAAAAAGGGCCTTTTCTGCATCCACCCATGACCAGTCCCTCTCTTGTTTAAGTCCCTAACTGATCACAAAACTAACTTTGGAGAGTTAGTTTTCTAACAGAATCATGTACTTTGCAATAAGTTAACAGGCTGGATTGGCTTTGTGAAGCATGCAAGCACTGGAACCAACTCCTGGAACTAGCTCCTGGAAAAAAAGCAGGACTGAGCTGAAAAACAGGGGTTAACACACAAGAAATGGGAGAAGAAGGCAGGGAGCTGGACCATCTCTCAGTGCACCAAGGCATTAAGTTTGTCTCAGCTGTATGGGTGACTCATAGCCCTACTCAAACAAGTCTGGCTCTACAGGAGTAGCACCAAGGTGGCTAAGATAACTCCACAGTGAAGATATGCCTTAAATGCATCTTTATAAATACATTGTCTTCTAAAACTGGGCTATGAAAGAAGTTTCTGCCCCACACAGAAATTTCTGTCTCTAATTCCTCTAATTCCAATTCTATAATTCTAATTCCTCCTCTAATACCTACCCCCTGCCCTTTATAATGCTAGAGCAATTGTTTGTGTAGATTCACCTATGGACACTGAGAAAGCAGTGTAGGTTCACCTATGGACACAGAGAAAAGCTTTATGTTCTTAAGCATTTTGATGACCTTGTCAGCCACACAGCCCAGAAAGCCACCTTGCTGAGGGTGCTGAGTCCAGGCTGGGAGCAATGGGAAGGAGGCCTTCAATTTGATTTATCTGTTCAGTGAGCATCTTGTGTTGGACCTCTTATTAAGAGTAGTGCAGAGAGTCCAAGCAAAAGGATAACTGACTGATTCCAGCTGCCTTTCTTTGATGGCCTAGGGCACTGAATGAAAAAAAAAAGTTTCTTTTCTTTCTTTTGAGGAAGTAGTTTGTTTGTTTGCTTAAGTGTGCTGACACAGCAGCGAGTGACAGACCCTGATGTGAGGGAACAGATTCAGTACCTTGAAGTGAGATAAGAAAAGAAAGCAGAAGCACCATGGCAGGCTTAGGCTGCTGTGCCTGTGTATGTTTGCTCCTTTCATTAAATCCCAAGTTCTGTTAAATATGCATTCATCAGCCAGTGATGCACAGTATAAAAGCAGAAGGGGATGTACAGCATAGCACAGATGTCCTTGCTTTACAGCTCCCTTTGCAAAACCAGACTTGGAAAAACCTGACCTGCTGACACTCTCAGGAGCTGCAGAATGTCTAGGCTGCTGAACATGAAAGACTGCAGTGAGACCTAGGCGCTCATCAACACATGAAGCTGCTGGAAACTCTTACAGTCTTTGTCTAATGCCCAGACTCAAGAGTATGTCTCCCCACAGACAGAAACACTGATACATACATTAGACAGGTAGATCCATCAATGCATGTTTGATGACACATTACATCAGCTAAAAAGAAAAGAATTAAACCCCTCAAAATGCAGACACTTACAAAAATAAAATAAAATAATAATAAAAGAAAAAGGCAGTAAACTCTGCTCATATGTCCAGTTTACAAGCCTTCTGTGTGGTTTGAAAACTTATACATTCGGTCAGGATTTATTACAGGGTATAATTTGCTAGGCAGTTCTTTCAACAGCAGTGTTGCCATTAGTAGTTTCCCTCCCAAACAGTTATTTTTAATCCAGACCAGTCTGCCACAGCTTGGCTCATCCCACAGCTACAAAACAGCAGTACAAACACATCTGAAGGGTGAGGAGGGCCCTTGCTTTAGTCGTAGTGCAGCTAAAAGAAGATTAAAAAAAAATGTGAATGTTCCTTGTCTGCTCGAACAGAAAATGATGTTTTAGTTTAAATGCCTTCTGTAGTGGAGTAAGTTAAACCATTAAACCTAAATAACATCACAACAAAATAAACCACAAGGGCAGTGACTGTTAATTTTCCTGTGTTCTGAACTTCACTGGCATATGTGAGCCTGTCCATTTAGAATACTTTTCATTAGTACAGCAACTGCTGTAAACATGTGTTTATATCAACTCAAACTTGTCTTTGCTTTTGAACATAATTTGGTCCATAAACAACAAATACCACATGAATAAAAGACAAGCTGACAAATTTGGTAACTAGAACCTTTTTTTTAAAGTGGCATAACATGTGATGTGTGCCACAGAGCACATCACTGCAAAAAACAAGGACTATAACCCAAAAATGCTGAAGATTAAACAACAAGGTTTTGGAAATCTAGTATATAGCTGTGGTTAGACAATAAGGACTCAGAGTCCCATAAGCCATTAACCACAAAATGGGCAGGGATCAGGGAGAGATTGTTTTTACGTTTCCCAATTTATGGACCACTGGATTCTATAAAGTAGTTAATTTTTCTGCAGAAAATACACAGTATATTTTGTACAAGACCCTCAGAGACGGTTTGTGTTCCATTTCAAAGACCACTTACTACTTTTGCTTTATCTCCTAACACTACTTACTTCCTTGAATCCAAGGGAACACAAACACATTTGTGAGGGGATTAGAACTGATTTTGGTTTTCTTTCTCTCAGGAGATGGTGTGGGCATTGTTGACTTCTTCCTGTGTAGTAGAGCTTGACCTTGACTGTAAATCTCTTACTTGAAATCAAATGCTCACTGTTAGAGAATAATTTAATAGTGCAACAATCCAGTTGATATTTTACTGCTGCACTCTCCACATTAAGACAATGGACACTTTCTCAGGATTTTGGTCCTGAATTTCACCAATGATAAAATTTGGTAAGGCATTCTGGTAAAGAATGAGTGTATTTTTAGAGGTCAATTTCATGTCAAAAAACCTGACTGGTATTAGAAAAATCCCATTCAGAATCAAAACAATAAAAAATGGAAATAAAGTAAAGCATTTTTTTACATTTGGCGTTTACCACACATGTTCTCAGTAACGTGAAATTTAAAACATAGTTTTTAGGTGATATCACTTAAATATTAGCCTTTAAATATACTTTCAATGGCTTATTGAAATTCCAATGAATAGAGAAGAAACTAGGACCCCAGTCTCCCCAAACTTTAGGGCACAGGCGGTACTTGTGAATTCCTACTTTGCTCATCCCCAGTCCTGACCAGCCCATTATTAGGGGAAATTAAAAAAACAGTATCTCAATGATAATTAATATACTATCCTGGCAGCCTAGACTTCTTGAGATATTTAATTTCCCAGCTCAGAAAGAGAGCAGGAAATCACACAGAGGGAATGGCAGAGTTTGAGCAAAAATACTTACTCTGTGCCACTTTCAACCATTTGTGTTAGGAGGGAAATGCCATCCAGGTTTATAAATTCTTGGGCAAACGTAACATCCCGTGAGTAGTTGGCTAAGTCTTTCAGTGCTTCTAACTTTGCATCCATACTAGAAGACTGGATCCTCTCATGAAGCTGCTGTGCATTTTGAGCCTATGAGAGAAACAAAACACACAAAACAAAAGGAACGAAACAGCTTTCGTTACAATGAAAATCATGAGTAAAATGTCAGTGTAAGCAGGAGCAATGGCCACGTTTAATATGAATTATACTTAACTTCCATGCTCAGAAAAGATTAAGTAGCTCAAATACAAATTACTTTTGTAAAAGTATATTACTCGTGTATTACTCCATTATTACCTATAATTATTTGGACTCTTGCATAATCATTAGCTGAGCAATGGATAGATGTCCCATTGTTTCAGGAAAAATGTAAGCACTACAAAAGACAGCCTTTGGCTTGAAGAGCTTATGTGTCACATCAATAAAGGAGAAATGAAAATAAAACAAACTGCATCAGACAATCTCAGTAAAATAATAGTGGCACTTCTTTTCCTGTCAACGCTTACTCAGGTTACACACTTCACCTTTAGCAACAAAGACAACATACTGTCTTAACCATGTTGCATCAAGAGAGACCAACTTCAGACCTTCTGCTCCTTCTTCCCCCTCTTCTTTTCTTCACAGTCAGTTCAAACACTCACATATCCTCTTAACAGGGAGTGTAAAATAATTACTTTCCACATAATACTATGATATTATCTGTCAGGCATCTTTTTGCATATTTAATATCCTCATGTTATGCTATTCTGGCCATTAATGTTTCAAATAGAGGATGAGTTAGTGAAATTCAAAATGGACATGGATGATAAAAAGCTAAAGAAATACTTATATAATGCATATTTAATTGCTTCTCTCTTTAGCCATACAAATACTTTAAAATGCATCTCACGTTTTCAATTTGATGATTTGACTTACCTGAACAGAATATCCAAAAGCTTCAGCTGATAGCTAGCTAGGCAATACTTTTCTTAGAAAAATAATCCTCCTCCCTACATATAGAGATATTTGCAAAATTCTGTTTCCAAAAATTCATTTTTTACCTGCACCCAAGGAAAGGTGAATGAGAGGCTATGTGTCATTAGGGAAACAAATTAAATGTAAATTCTGTTGAGAATTATTTTCTCCGAGATGATGCTTATTTTTTCTCAGCTGGAGAAGAAATAGAAGGGCTCTGCTGACAGACAATTCCTTTTCTGTTCAAGTAATGAATCTTCTCTTCACAGAGATGGTCATCTCTGAAGATCAAGATTCTGAGAAAGCAGCCATTTTTAGTGCAAGTGAACATTTAAACAAGGGCCCAGAAAAATAACCACCGCAGTGTTGTTACAGATACAGCTGCCTAGCTACATAACTTTGATTGCTTCTGAAACATGAATAAATTAAATATCCCAATCTCCTCCAATATCAGCAAGGCTTGTTACTCCTTGTTTTTACAATGGTGGTGGTAAATGCACAGTCTCCAGTCAGCATTTGACCAGAACAAATGCAGTAAGGGGCGTGTACATGGGAGAAATACCTTCTTGTTAGTGTGGCTGTGGTTAACTTAGTATTGCAAAGAAATAGAATATCTTTAGAGTTTTTATGCTTTAAGTATAAATGTATATATGATTCAGCCATTGCAGTTCCATTACCTATAAAAAGGCAGAATCCTTTCATCCAAGAGATCTTTCTGACACTGAAGGTTACCTACCCTATCAATGGATTTGAGTTGTAATGGGGGAACAATGGTTTATACAGTCTCTCTGTAATGGCAATGGCTGTCCAAATGGAAATTAAAAGACTATTCTCTCAAGCTTAAGCAGGTGATAGGTAAATCATTTGCTGAAGCCCATGGAAGAAGTAAAAATACATATCACTTACTTTCAACTTCCAGGATAACTACTGAATACTTCCCTCCGCCCTTTCCTTTCATCAGAGGGGGTGAAGAAAGCTTTGCTAAAGTACTCTTCTATAATCAGGTGAAAAAATTCACCCCTACTATTACCTGAACCAGAAATTCAATAGCCAACTCCTACCTTACCAAAGTATGTCCTTCACGGAGCCATTCCTAACTCTAGACTCCCCACTACAGCAACCCAGGAACACTCAGAGATGCAAAATATACTCAAAACATTATTGTTTTGCTGAATAAATGCAATGTCTGAATTCCTGCCCACCTCAGGAAAGAAACACTCTGGAAAAACTTCAATACCGCCCTGGCAGCTGCATTCCCCAAATTTCGGAAATGATTGTCTCAGATTTAACCTTAAACCTATTAAATCTGTGCACGTGGCCTTCTCCAATCTGCCATAGTTCTTGAAAATTATCACCCCCACGATCTGCCTACAGAAGGAAGTTCTACTGAACTGGAAGCGCTTTCAGATTTCCCAGGGAACCCAGTCCTCTAAAAGCTCCTGGATTCAGTGAAAATGGAACAAATGGGAAAGTGAACAAAATTACTGGTTCAGAGTGACCAAGCAGCTCTCCTGAGCTGCTCTACCAATAAGTCTGAGTGGGCAAACATCGGGCAGCAGAGCAAAAAATGGAGACTGTAATTGCTTGTGCATCACAATAGCAAGCAAGAGGAACATGCAAGCAGAGCTGGGAGAACATCCTCCTCGAAATCCCTTCACCACACACTGTGCCATATAAACAACACTTTGTCTTCACACATATTGACAACAGATGATTTATAGTCAGGTTTTCCCCTTGTCTTGAAGAGAGAGTCCTGCCCCCAGCAGAAACACCTGGGCCTGGTGAACTGCTGCTGTTGGCCAGACTTCCATTCCACATGTATCCACACCAAGCATGGGAAGAGGTGACCCTCCCTCTCACCAAACTTGAGCACACCAGGCCACGGGTGTACATTAGCAGCTCACCTACACTGCACAACATCAGCATGAGCAGGACCAACCTATCAACTGAGGTATGTTAATCCTCTTTCCTCTGCAGTCAGTGAGAGCTTTGAAATTCACCAGACTAAAACCAAAATATTATCTTAGATCAGAGACAGCTTGGAACCCTCTGCAGAGCACAAAAATCCACACTACAAAAGTGGTTCAGCTATGTTTTAAGCACATAAAAGAGTGCTTACTAACATCAGAGGCTTTATCTGACTATGCCAATGGTCCATCAGCAAAGTTGACACACAATTGCAGTTTTCTTAATTAAACAAGTTTTCCAAGGCACAGAATCCAATAAACCTCGCTCCTTCTACTCTCAGACGAGAAAAGAACAGACAAATGGCAGAGGAGATCTTGATCAAAGGGTTAAACATATATTTTTCTCAGCAAGAGTGCTGGTACGTGTCTCACTGGCAACACGGACAAAAGTCATATTGTCTGTTGTCACCCCAGATGCCTGACGTGTGAAAATATTGCCTTGGTTAACACCATGCAGCTCTCACAAGCCTTCTAATTCTTGTTGCCATACCACTCATACATGCTTATGCAATGTACAGCTCACTTATGACTGCATTAAAAAATGAAACCCGGATGAAATATGCTCCGAGTGCTTACCAGGGAGCTATTTTCATGATTTGCAAGCCATCAGTGAATGGACAGAAAGCACAGCTCATTAGAGCAGTAGCAGAGCTGGCTGCCATGTCTGCATTCTTACTGAAATATCATTCAGGTATGAGCAAATATAAATATATAAACCTTCGCTAGTGAGAATCATTCGAGGGAATTAACAGAAATATGGCTGCTCAGGTAAATGAAAGGCAGATTTAACTTCTCTCCTCTTTAGAGAGGAAGGAAGGAAGATTGGAAGCTTGTATGCTGTTGAAGACCCAGCATTTCAAAAGGCTGTCAAATGGCATAAGCCACATGTCTAGTATTAAATGACTTGCTCCAAGGACATCCAAAAAGGTTGCCCTTAGGGAGTAGCAGTGCTTAAAAGGAGCAGCTTGATGAGATTGTCAGCTTAAAGAGAAAACTAATGACCTAAATCCAGGATGTGACTTTCTTAGAGACTCAAATAGCCATTTGGAGGTTAAGAATCCCAAGATCATCCTAACAAGGGATTCTACTGACCAAATTATCATTTCTTTGCCACTGAATACTTTGCACAAACTTTGAAAGCAACTTATTAACCAGACATACACAGTGTTTCTATTCAGAATATAAAATACAGCAAATAAGGGAGGACACACATTCAAATCCAACCACTATCAAACATGAATGCGCTATGGAAGAAAGTTGGACCATTGATTTAAACTGCTGGTTTTCCATCATGTAATCAGTTGTCTTCTTCATCCTTTACAAAAAACAAATGAGAGTATTGTGATCTACTCTGTAGATTTAGTCATATTAGTCAATATTTTGCTAGAAAAAGAGCATACAGACTATCAGTAACTACCAAATACAGCTTTGTCCTTACCAAACAGGTGCATTTCTGTGGTTTACTTTAAATCATTAAGTGTTGAAACACCATGGTGGCTTAACTGCCTTCTCCTGCATTGTTATTGCCATTTCACCTACAACTGCATATATGTCAGAGAGCAATGGAGGAGTAGACACATCACATAATCATCATTGCACACATTCAGCTGACCCACCAAGACTGACTAGCATCTGATACCAGGTAAGCAATGAGAATCTATTTTAATCAATGCATACATTAATGGTTAACATTTTTTGCATGAACGCCGATGCACAGTTTCTGTATCTAAAGCCCTGTACAGATGTGATACACAGAGAGGTCCTGTGGAATCATTACAGGCAATTAAGGAGGCAGAAACAGGGAAATGGTTACCTCTAGAGTCTTGCACTAAACCAATGACAAAAGCATTACAGATGCATAGCCAAATGCATTACAGAAATATGCTTTAAAATAAGTTTATGCAATCACTAGTCACTTCTCCATGCTTTCTAAGCATTTTTTTCTCCTATCTGCGTTTGAAACAATCTCTTCCACTTACTATTCAAAATGTGCCTTTTGAAACCTGGAAACGTCAGATCAAACCTTTCTCTATAAAAAGACAAACCCAAACGCCACTTCTCAAATCTACTATAAGCAGACAAATATAAAAGTGGCTAATTGACCCCCACGGTCAGTGCTTCTGATATAAGGTTCGTTTAGCTACTGATTCACCATTACACAATAAACATAATCACAATCACAGGCTAGAACTGCAAAAAGTTTTGCATTTGCAGAACCTTAAATATATGTTTGAGCAATTGTAGATCAAAAATTATAAACTAGATCCTCAAAATTTTACTTACAGGATTCAGATGTATAAGCAGAAATAGCTTAAAAAACTCCTTATACTTCCTTGTCTGTTTAGATCACATATAAATAAAAATAACATGCTCCTCATATCTGTAGAAGCATTCAGAGAAAATACTATGATGGCTATTATTGAGCACCTTTATTTACATGATTGCTTATTGTACACATGCTAATACATCTGCCTACAAACAAGTTACAGGTTTGAAAAGTCAACTGATCTCTGACCTCGGGATCGAAAAAAAAAAAGACAAAAGCAAATGATTAGGCTCCATAGATATAACATCAGAAAATCCCCTTTACCCAGGGTTTAAGCTATACACCTCATAAGCAAGCCATTTTTTGTAAGTGCCCAAGAAGCTGCTTTTAATAAACACTAAGTGCTTAAATAATCAGTTCTGTTTGAAAACCATTAAATTTAAAAAACTACGCCAGTTTCTTCAATTTAATTTTCCCAGTATTTTTGCATCTTTTTAAATGATTAGTCATTAGAAAAAGGATTTACAGGATCTGATTGAAGGAATCCTGCAGTTTCACACACTAAAAGGTTGGACTTAGCTTGCTGCATTGCAGGACACAAAAGTCCTTTCGGATCAGCCTCACACTCGGGAGCAATTACAGCTCATTTATACATCTACCCACCATGCACTGGAATGTGGTTATCACAAAAGAGATAGTAGCAATACAGCATTTCAATTGTCACATATGTTCAAATACAAAGAAATGTTGCATAAGAAACTTTTCATGCGTCCCTCCAGAAATGCAAAAGGACAAAGAGGGAAAACAGGTCACGGAAAACTGCAAAAACACACAATAGTCCAAAGAATTGGTAAGAAAGATGATAGGAGAGGTTAAAATAAATAAGAAAGATGTTATAAGAACAAAGATAATATGGGAGAAATTCAATCTGCACTCAAGTTGCCTAGGAAACAGAGTGTCTGTGTGGTGAGTGGTTTATAGAGGAAAAAAAAATAGCATTGTTTAGGAAAAAACAGTCTTTCAGAGAATCTTACAAACTTAGCAAACAGACCTATGGAAACAAAGAAGCAGTTCAAATTCCCACCAGGCCTAACGACTGGCGTTTGCAAACTTTTAACTCAAAGAAATTTAAAATAGGCACATTGTAAATCTCTCAAGGCAAGCATTTATAATGGATTTAGCAGCACACTATAACTGCAGTTCTGCCCTTGCAGTACTAACAATGGTTTTCAGATAAAGGTCCCTGTATAAGCACACAAAATAATCTAAATTCAAGATTAAAAAAGAGAAAGTATTTAACACTTATATTCATGGAGTTAGATTTCAAATCCTCACTTTAAAAAAAAGTCAGCCCAGAAATGCTAGCTTACTATTTCTAGATAAAACTAAATTTCTTTCCTCTCTCTTTTTAATCTTTAATAGTACCTACCCTGGGTACATGAGCAATAAATAATTTGAAGCTAATGACAACAAAACTCAAAAAGATTCCATATCATCCTTCTCACCCAATTTTCTGTTACTTGGGCCATGCAACCCTAAAGGGTACGGCCAGACTACTTACTGTCATGGTTATAAGCTGCATAAAAATTAAGGACTAGAAAAGCATTTTAAGTTCTTGCAGCCTTCAGAACTGGTCAACACAACTCCTCTCAACTGTTCAAGGAAAAAAGTTTCCTCAAAAGGCTTGTAAAGTTCAGGACAAATTTTTTTTCCCCCCACAAGAGCCAGGAATTAGCCAGTCCAGGCCTCTCTGAAATTATAGGGACACATCCCAGAAACTGCATAGTGCATATGGGGCTTTTCTTCATTTTTCTCAATCTTTCCCTCCTTTCCAAAAGCCTCTGCCTTTTCATAAAGTTGGTTGGGTTTCTTTTTGAGTATGATTTTGCTTTTTTAGGGAAGAGGAAAGATAGTTTCAGCTTTATCCTGTTCTAGGATAGAAAAAACAGAGGGGGCAGGGGAAATTCAGAATCTTGATGTTTTCACATGATGAGAAAAACATTTCTCACCCAGCACTAACAGCTAGGAAAGCATCTTTCCCATTTTGTAGGAGTGCATCATGCAGCCTGTTCTTCACATTATCTCTTCCAACTATTGTTGCTCTCACACAGAATTTCAGAAGAAAATATGGAAACAGATTGCCTGTTAGCTTTTCAGGGTAAACGACAACCATTGTGTAGGTCACCAGTTTAAGAACCTCAGCTTGGAGGCCTTTTATTTATCTGTTTTAGTACTGCTACAACGACCACTTTGACAGCACCTTAAAAAGCAGAGCCTAATGTAGGCTGAGGACATGCAGAACTTCAATTCTTACCTATTTGAAGAATACAAAGAATACAAATATTTGCTAATCTGACAAAAAACAATCCATTCCTTCTTTCAAGATACCTCTCTGATTCTGGGAAAAGTTAACACAAAACTTTTAAACATCAGGAAGTACGAAAATAAGGACTGGCTCGGGCACAAATATCACTGCTGGAGAATAGAGAGTAGACCAGCCTTCTATCTTAAAACAGGATGGCTGAGTCACTTATAACTGTGGGCCAGTGTCAGAGAGGTCCATAATTTGTTAGGTAACAGGCAATATCTCAATATCCTAAGGACTCCTGTCTTGATTTACTGACCCCAAGGCAAATCCCCAAAGAAAAAGAACAAGCAGATTATAGTCCTGTGCAAAGCCCCACCTTCCTGATCACTGTTCGTAGCAGAAAGTGTTGTACATCCAAGATCTGTCTTTTGTGTTTGTAGGCCCTATTTCCAATTGCACAAGTGATCATAAAACCAGCCAGCCAACCATCTCCACAGACCAGTCACAGCACAGCACAGGTTGCACGGTGCAACTGGTTGTGGGTTTTGAGATGGGAGAATTCCATGAGTTGTCTTATGTAGTTATTCCCTGTTGTGGTTACACCAAAACATGATGCAGTGCATTTGGACTATATCGGTTCTTGATGAACCACAGATGCTATTTTGATTTCAAGAGATCCCAAGTCTGAGCAGCACTGGAGTGGATATTTGTCATTAAGAAGTCCCAAAGATTAGAAGGAGCTGGTGCTGGGGCTGTTTCTGAAGAATTTCCATCTAATGGGGTTTACTCCATCAGCAGTGGTGTTTTGGTGATATATGCCAAGAGACTCTGGAATCACACAGACCCTGAGAGAGCCATGGTCTTAAACTGCTGTTTGGGTTTGTTTGGGGCTTTTTTTATGTCTATAAAGCTTTGAATGTAATGAACATTGAAAAATATGATGAAGAAACCTCTTGTCTTTGCCCAGTTGGCTGCTGAGAAGTGCTCTCTGTTGAGAAGCTACTGGGTGGCAGAGTTTGTCCATAAGAATGTTTTGAATCTGCAGAGGCTAGAACACCATCATGAAGAGGTAAACCATTTTAATGGCACACTAACTACATTTGTCAGCAAGGAAATGGGATTGCTGCTGCCTTAGACATACATCTTCCAGGACTAATAATGGCTTTCAGCATGTGGCAGCAGTACTGCTCAACTCAGCAGGAAAACAAGCCATTACAGAGCAACCAGCAACTGTGCCGTGCTTTTTAGGAGCTGGCAAAGAGACAGTGTAGGGGAAAAAAAAGCCAACAACAAAGAAACCCCAGTAAAATCTCAACATTACAGTTGCTACTTACTCAACACACAAACCCAGAGTACAGGAAAGCTCTGACCTGAGCCACCCAGCAGAGCTCTCCATGATTCAAATCCCTGACCTTCCTCCTGGCTTGCTGCTTTTGAGTTCTGAGGCAGAAAAAGAGCAACTTGAGTGAGGCTGCAATGTCAGCAGGGAAGCAGGGATATCTTGTATGTGAAAACTGTTCCCAGTGGAAGTCAGACACAAAAACCCCACCCAATTATGCCAACAGCATCACCAAATGTCACTCAGAGTTATTGCTCCTGCCACCATAACTCATAACCTTTGCTCCTGGAGGACTGTGGGATACCTTGTGGATAAAGCTTAAAAGTACACATATTAGTTCACAATGATTTACTAATCAAATTTTCACTTTGAAGGAAGAGAAGAGAAGAAAAGAAAAGAACACCGACTCACCGGAGATGTTGTTAATCGAAGAATGGCTCCATTTTTTATTTCATTACGATTCTGAAAGAGAAAAATCCAAAGGTTTTACTTAAGACTCACTTGCAGAGAAAGATGAAACACGCATTGAGCAGAATGTCATGCTAAATCTGCAACAGTGCTTTCTCCTGTCTGCATGCAAAAGCTTCCCCCTTTCAGATGTTAGCTAGCATCTATTTTCCTCACTGAGGCATATAACACTAGCTTCAACAAATAGGTTGAATTCACATGACACTTAACCAACCTGAACTCTTTCAAGAATGACTTCATGTTTTCCAAAGTTTAGCTTCCACTGGCAACTTCTAAATATTTTTTTGAAATATACTGTCCATGGTGTCTGGCTCTGGTATTGTACATACTTGAGGAGTTCGTAAGTTTGCTGAAACCTGTCATTAGGCATCTGCAGGATTTAGAATTCATCCCACTGGCTCTTTATTTTCTATAACAAGAACATGCTGACTTAAACCACTGGAGCCTACCCACTGAGCTCTGCCACCACGACTTTGCATTCTCCCTCAAAGTAAAAAAAAGAGCATCCCTGTAAGCAAAGTTCAAACATGCCATAAGTCCTTCTCCTTGCCCAGCTGTCAGAAAGAGAGGGCATTAAACGTTTTGTTTTGGCTGAGCTCACATAGCCATGCCGTAAGCTATGGTGTACACTTACAGCATCCTTACAACTCTGTGGACAAAGCCCATGCTCACCCTCTCCCCCTGTGGTATGTGTAGGGGAGCTTCCTCTCTTTCAACAACTATCTCCTATTCACCACACGGTAGGAGAATGGTGAGGTACCTGCAGGAATGAACACGCTGACAGGTACTGACTGTGTGCAGCACAATGCACAGTCACAATGCCAGTCATGGTTCAGCAGCTTGTTCATGAGCTGACACCCTAATCTGTCAGAGGAATTGGAGGAATCCCTAACAGTTTGAGAGAGAAGAGCTAATTTTGTACTGAAGACCATGTTGCAGCCTTTCTGCAGACTGGTGTTTAGCCAAGAAAAAATATGAAGGTGTATTTCTCCTCAAGCAGTTTTTCCCAAATTTTTTTCATCCTTCTTGTTCACATTCTGATACATCTCAAATCCAAAATGCTAAAAACCAGACAAATCTTGCCTGAAACCAGGTCAAGTATTCCCAAAATAAAACTCCAGTACATGGTCTCATTCTTGGTATCCAAGTCATCTGTGGGATTAGTTCTAGCTACCTCAAAGATCATTCTCCACCCACAAAGACTTCTTTGCTCTAACTGAAATAAATGAAGTGTCAGACAACACAGGGGGTACAAGAGAGAAGCTTTCTTACAGCATCTTTGCCTACATATGCAGCGACTCTTCTCAGCCCTCAGCAGTCTCCTCCTGCCAGAACAGCCTCAGGGAGGCCAGCCAGGCTATACTCAAAAGAGGGGCAAAGGAGGGTGAGCAGCTAAATACAGGGTGGCTTCCCACAGCACTAACAAAGCACCAGATTTTCTCCACTTGTAGTGAAACAGCACCAGACCCAGCTACATTTCATCATGTCTAAGGAATCTGTGTGAAGTGGCCATAGTGCATTCATGTGGTTTAATCTCAATCAGTGCTGAAACAAACTCACTTCATAAACAGTTGTGGTTGCTAAAACTGTTACCACCTCCTGGATCTGGGGAGATGAATAAAAGTAATTGCTTTGGGACAGACAATTAGCATGGGCTATATCTACCTCCCTCAGCAGCTTAGACTAAGCTATGGACCTCAGCTGCATTAGGCCAGAGCGTTTTCATGTACACATACACAAGGTTCCATCAGCTGTACTTGGAAGGCAGCAAATTCCAGCATGCATCCCAGGAAATCAACAAGATTTAAACAACTTGAATTATACTAATCACATTCAGAAGTTAAAGTTCACTGACATCTTCATAAAAACATTGGTGCTTAGAATCAGACTGTTCTTAAACATAAATAAGAGCATGCACAAGAGGCTTGTTTTTTTAAGCAGCAAAAAATTAGGCTTAAAGTTTCTCATGTTTCCTGGTGCAATTAACATGAACTACCAAATCAGATGTACAAATGAGTTTGTGGTTTGCAGTTTGTTTGTGACAAGTGAAGTCACTTCATCTGGGCCACAATAAGCATCTCTGCAAACACTCTTAGTCCAGGGCAAACAAGAAGGTACTGGGCATAGCACGAGCATGATGATCTCCAGAGACTTGAAGAGGAACAGAAGAAACACCGAGGAGCTCAGAGAGTAATCAAAAGCATCGCTGGACATTTTCTTTGGAGCCTATCTATTTAATCATGAAGATGAATCTAAAACACCAAAGCTTTCAGACTCAAAGGTGCAATGCTTGTCAGAACCCACAACACCCAAGCTCATGGACCTTTCCTCACATCTGGCTGTGAGCAAGGTGTGTACCTCTCTCCTATACTGTACATTCAATTGTATCACAACAGAGAGAGAGCTCCTCTTCAGCTCCTGGTTTAGAAAAAGGCTTAAGGAAAACTGCCCACGCCTTATCTCTGAAAGTATTCAAAGCATGAAGTCTCTAGCACAGCAAGCTAGCCAAAATTTGAAAAAGGTTAGCAGTTACTCAATAAAAAAAAATACAATTCTGTATATCCATTCTAAATATTGGCTTAATCACATACCAGGAAACAGCATGTAAGAGTACAATTAAGCCAAGAGGCTTTCCTACATTAACTGCGTGATGCAGTAGTCAGCATGCCAGTTAATTTTAATTGCAACATTTACACACTGTTAATCCTCTTAGTATTAAGGATAGCATCCTGTGGATTTCTTTTCCAGGATAACAGAACATCATTACAGCAGCCCAGCTTTGACAGTCATACTGCTATTCAGGACAGAACTCACCCCCACCTATGGCAGACAAAAAAAAAGACAAGAATAAGGCAAAAACAAACAAAAAACAGTCCTCCAAAATATTTCCAACCTGTTTCTCAAGTGTACATCAAGTTGGTAGGTATTGTTCACAGGGTTGATCTGTATTAGAAAACCTTAATCCTGAGCAGTGAAAGAACTAATGAAATGGTACTATCCAAAATGTCTCTAAAAACCTCTGTAACAGGAAAATAGATCTGTTATAAATGTTATCCAGGACAAAGACAGCAGTCATATCAAGGATACAAATAAGCCCCCTCTGCAATATTTTATCTAGCAAGATAAAATATATCACAAGATGATTTTTTTTTTAATGGAGTAGGTGATACTTCCAAGATGAGATTCTAATCAGGCTAAATACTTCCATGAAGACACACAAAGAACATAACACAACAGGAAGTAGAGAATACCTGGAAAGTTCATCTTGCCTTCAGATTTTAGAACCCTCTGCCTTCTAACTTCACCAGCTGGAGCAACATGAACCTAAATGACCATAAATGCTTCAGAAGGCAGAAGAAGCAAGGAAGCAGAGGCAGTGGGGTAGCCCTGTATGTCAGAGTTTTCCATTCTCAGAGAACTCAGAGAAGTAGGAGAGGGTTCAGCAGAATTGCTATCCTGGAATTCCAGAAGGGACATTTGTGCCTGTTTCAGAGCCTGGTTGACAGAAGCCATTGGGAGACAGTCCTGAGGGTCAAAGGAGCCCAGGAAGGCTGGACATCCTACATGAAGAAAATCTTAAAAGCACAGAAGCAGGCCAGTGCAAGACAAGCAGTGGGAAACATCAGTCTGGCTGAGCACAAACCTTTGGCTGGAACTAAGGAAAAAGAAGAGAGATTATGGCCTTCAGAAGAAGAGGCAGCACACTCAGGAGGGCTGCTGTGGTGCTGTGAGAAAATTAGAAGGGCCAAAGCTCAACTAGAACTTAATCTGGGGAACTACAGGCCTGTCAGTCTGATCTCAGTGCCAGGGAAAGGCATAGACAGATCACCTTGAGTGACATCATGAAGCACACACAGGACAATCAGATGATCAGAAGGGGTTTATGAAAAGTAAGTCCTGCTTGACTAACCTGGTCTCCTATGCAAAAGTGACCTGCTCAGAGGATGAGGGAAAGGTTGCGGATGTTGCTCACCTGGACTTTATTAAGGCCTCTGACACTGTCTCCCACAGCATTCTCCTGGAGAAATTGGCTGCTCATGGCTTGGACAGGTCCAGGGTTTGCTGGGCAAAACACTGGCTTGATTTCCAACCCCACAGGGTGGTGACGAGGGGAGTAACATCCAGCTGGTTATATCTAGCAGCTGATCACCAGTGATGGTTCCCAGAGCTCAGCAAGGTGGAGGTCAGTCTCTTCCAAGTAACAATTAATAGGAAGAGAGGAAATAGCCTCAGGTTGCACCCGGGGTGTTTTAGACTGGATAGTAGGAAAAAATTCTTCACAGAAAGGGTTGCCAAGCACTGGAACACGCTGCCTAGGGAAGTGGTTGAGTCACTATCCCTGGGAGCATTTAAAAGATGTGGCACTTGGGTACACAGTTTAGTGGTGGACTTGGCAGTGCTAAGTTAATGGCTGGACTTGATTATCTTAGAAGGTCTTTTCCAACCTAAACAATTCTACATTTTTTCTGACTATCTGCCAGCAGATTCTGCTTAGTCTCAAAGCTCTGCTTTTCTGTGCCATAGACTACTTTGCCTAAAACACATTCAGGAGACTTGCAGGCCTCAAGCACTAGCAGAGTCCACCAAACCATGCACAGGGTTGAAGGTAAGCAAATGCTCTTTTAAAAAAAATTATATCAAAATAGTGAAGCTGTTTATTCAGAGCTTTGCTGCAGTGACAGCAAATTTATCAGGTAAATTTATCAGGTAAAATAGGTTATTTTGCCACACATTTGTCTCATCCTTTTAGTGATCTGTTATATCCAGCAAAATGCCTCAACTCAATTCAGCTCACTCTAACTGGCTGGAATGGAATGTTTTCTTAACATATTTGAGGAAGACCTAGAAGCATTAGTTCCCATGGTTATAGCTCACTAAGCCTGTTCCTTAACCCTGACCAAACAGCTTTCTTCAGACTTCTCTAACTACCCTAGACAATAACAGCCAAGAAATCTAAAATTCTTCTTGTGTTTATTACCTTTAGTAATAGATTCATCCCTATTTCCATACTGCTGTTATTTTGTTGCACCTTCCTCCAAATGGACACAACAACAGAAAATTAGAGCTTTGAAATACACTTTAAATTTATGACTCCATTAGATTTCCATAAGGTTGAGCTTGTGCAAGTTGTAAATAAGGACAAAATGACACAAAATATTAGTTATAGAGTTCATTACTAAGTTAACATCTCAGGAAAGAGAAGCAAAGTTCTTGCTGGCAAATTTCCCTTAAAGCACAGATTTAGTGAGCTATGGGATACAGTAAACATTGGGTGTCATCAGAGGTGGCAGCAGGAACAAGACAGAGGGTTCACTTTGCCACAACATAGGAACTTCATGTACCCACATACAGGGCACTGAGTTCAGTTCTGATCTTAACATCTTAGGAAGGGCAAGAGTTTCCGAGAAAATGCAGAGAAAGGCAACTGGGCTTCCCAATGGGCTTCAGTAGATGCCTCAAAAGGCAGGTTCTCCTCAGTTTGGAGGGACCAAGGACACAGGAAACAATGTAGTGGACAACCAGAATGCAGAACTATTTTTATGAAACCCTGCAGTACCAGAACTTAGGGGCACTTGATGAAATTGGTAGGGGGTCAGTTTAAAGCAGACAGAGAATACACCTCTTCATTAGGAAGGCAGCAAACTCTTCAAGCTTGCTGTCAGAGGTTATGAAAGCAGGCCATATCAGCAGGTTCAAGAAGAGATGAAAGAGTGGCATAGCCTTTATGCAGGATATTAAATAGACTAAGTGTAGGTATAGCCTCCAACACCTGTAGTACAATAGGAATACTGAGAAAGCATAAAGAGACTGAAACCCATCATCAGATCACTACCCTGAACAGCATTTGCTATTGCTAGAGCTGCAGACAGACTATGACATGAGATTGCATTTGGCTGACTTGGTAGGGAATTTCTTAAATTTATTTTTAGTCACCAAAATATTTAATAAGATGTAAACTAAGTGATAAAAGGTAATTACCAATATTGTAATACTTGGCATGACAGAACTGTACTGTTTTAGAGGAAATACTGATGCAAATAATCGTGTGATATAATATAATTTCTGGGAAGCTGTTGAAAAGAAAGGACAATGTCTTCTGGTTTCTCATGTTATAATTCCATTATAACATTTTCCTTAAAAAAATAAGTAGTTTGTCTGAAGTTTCTAAAAAGAGGATGTTTTCTGTATGCTGTTTATCTGTCTCTATTCAAGGATTACAGAAGCTGGTAAATAAACCAAGTTAGACCAGTGGTGCAGTTTCAGGCTGTACGTTAGCCAGTGCCATTCTACAGCCTGCAAGAGGCACAATTCTGCACATATCTTCAACTGCATGGGCCCCCAACAATTCCCTTACATCGGATCTACCACCACACAGCAACATAGTCAACCATCTGACCTTAAAAAGTTAACACTTTCTCTCCCCTTCAGTCACAAAAAAGGAGGAAAATAAAAAGCATTCCAGAGTCCAGAGTTTTCTTTTGTCAGATTTGTTATTTGAACAAACTCACCATCCAGCAGCAGTCACTAGGATGTTAGTGAGGCAAAGAGAAGAAAGAAACAGAATAGAAAAGGAATGCTCAACTACCAATTTCTCCAGCAACCCACAGAAATACCAACTTGACTGCCATTTAAACCACATCCTAAGAAAAAGACCAAACTTTGCATGATTTACCCATCTGCAAGTGGAGTGATCTACAAGGACAGCATTACCAGGCACCACTTGTTCTGCAGAGCAGCAGTGGTATTACACTTCGGGCAGACATCCTTCTGACACATTAAAAGAAGTTACACGCGAGGTATTTTTAAGCTGGATCAGTTCCCCAATTCAAGCAACCACACAGACAGAGCACAGTTGTACCAGCAACACGGAAGGGGTGGGCTGATGAGAAGCAGCCCTATCATCCTCTGATAAGTTTCAACAGAGGAGCTGCACCCTGAAAAATAAACATCAGGAAATGACTGACTTAGCTGCGCTCATACTATTTTTAGTAAGATATGTGGAGAAATCAGAACGGGGCTGGTATGGATATAAAAAAAACCCAAAACAAAACCCCACCAAACGCAAGTAAGGATTATCAAATTGAAGTCAGCTCTTCAGCACAGGTTACCCACCATATTCACTCACAGCACCACTGAGGGTCAGCATAGGAGCAGTGCCTCTTTCAGCACATGCTTAGAGAATAGCTGGATACTGAAGCTGAGACTGTGGCTCACTTTTGCCAAATCAAAGCACAGTTGCACAGTTTGCTACCATAAAGTCTTGTTTTCAACATCGTAGTCTTCAACATCTTGCTCATTGCTACTGCTGTTATATGTGGCATAAGCAGTTGCATCAGCCAACAAGGGAACTAAACCAGATCAAAATTTTATCCTTTTGGGGTTTGCCTGGTTTGCACAGAAGACAGGAATAAACAGTATAGTATAAGCAGGAAAAGTGGGCCAGCTCCATTTGCAAGCACCACGTTCGGAACCACAGCACCAAGACATGCTTAAGGGAAAGCCTACAGGTGTTTGTGCTTCTCTAGGGCACACAGCCCACTCCTACACCCTTCCTGTGCCCTTCCTCTCACCACAGAAGGACTGTAGGTAAAACATCCCTTTTCCATTTTTGACTGCAGTTGGAGCTTGATAAAATTTTGCTCTACGTCAGCTTAAGCCAGCTCCAGAAACAATTGAAGGACAGCTCACAGCTGTTAAAAAAAGCAAAGCTCCATTTCTCTTCCTACCTTTCCTTTACTTCTTTCTTGTCTACAGGCTATTCCTGGACATGATTCAAGAGCCCAGCCTCATTCCTACATCATATCAAGCAGCCTTTTTACTAAGCGAATTTTTGAATTAAAGTGGCACAAAATGATTTCCTCCTTGCCACCACCTTCAAAAAAATTGTCAAAGTCTGTTCCCTGCACTTCGGAAAACTACCCATCCAAATAGGCTGCTCTTTAAGTATAAAGATAAATCAGAGGGTATTTTTCTCTTAGCTAAATTTTACACAGAACTGTTTGCCATCAGCTGAACCCAAACAGTTGTACTGTGCCCCTGCTATGCCATACCTACCATTAATTGCTCTAACCGAAAGCTGTACCTTTTCAGAGCCTTTCTTCTCTAGCGATTAATTGTGAGGCAAAATCACAAACATAATTCAGGAAAATATCTATACAGATTTTTTAAAAAACACCCCACTTGACCCATCTTATCAGCTGTGATATGGAACTAAGGAAGTAAACAGAGGATCATCATAACTAATATTTTAATAGGAAGCAGGCAGAAGAATTAAGCTGTTTGTGCTGGGGCCAGAAAGTATAACAGGTGGACAGGACATAATTCTTTTCTTTGGAAAATTTAGTATAGACCAAAAGTTCTACAAATAGAGTCCTAAGGGAACTAAAAGAAGTATAACCATTACCACTGTTCTTGAAATCAGCCTGAATGAAGGAGGACTGAAAGTGATTTAGTATATGGATACTGAAGTTTTACTTCCTTTCACTTGAAAAATATACTAGTGTTCTCCAAGATTTTACTGGAGTCTACAGGGCAGTGTTACCAGCATCCATCAAGCAGGCAGGAGCACAGCCACTCAGATGTCATGTGCAGCCCTTACTTTAGGGAATTTCTGCAGGGCTGTGCAGACGCCCCAAAATAGTAAGAAATTTGTGAATATGCAGGAAATACCACATCTTATGAGTGGCAGAGAAAAGGGAAAGCTGGGCATGGTCAGGTCAAATCTACAATCCACCATTTATGTAGCACTATTAATAAATGTATTATTACCAGGAGAGATGCAAAAAGGAGAATGGAACAGCTTTCTTAATACATTTCTCCAGTTCCCATTCCTCATGCTACTTTTCATTCTGAGCTGCTTAAGAAGCACCAGACCCTTCAATGAATCAGAAACCTTCACTATTAAGAATGTTTTCTTACAACTCACTGAAATACAATTCATCAGCAAAAAAAGATGAATATGAAAAATGTAAAAACTCAAAAAATCCCAACTGTACAAATGGCTCATTTCTTGTCCTGTTATTTGCATACGCTCCCGGACAGGGAGCCTGGAAATGCATGGCAGAATTTCACACGAATATACAATTACAGGTTGTGTTCAGCAAAAAATAGGTCACGAGCAGAACCACCTTTGAAAAAGAACAAGCACCAGGGACTTCACTCAGGTTCCCAGCATTGAGAAGATGGGGCTTAGAAAGATGTTCCATTTCCAAACACAGCACAGAGTTGAAAAATTACAACAAAAGAAAGGTGGGGCAGCTCTTGTTGCAAAACGGAATTAAAAGGCTCCCAAAACTAATGTAGTAAACTCAGTGTCTACTTCCCTTCACTTCAAGCAATAAGAATAAAAGGGAAATGTGGGAGATAGGAAAGAAGGGGAAAAAAACCCACGGGAAATCTTCTGATGCATCAGATGTAAAAAGAAAAACAAACACAAAAAGATTATGATCATAAAAATGGATTGTATTAAATATACAGATGAATGAAGTGTCCTTGCATTTAAAAGATCAAAAAATTGTCACCATTGTCACCACTGTGTGCTCAGTGCCGGCTCACAAACCCCTCAGCACCAGCAGGCAACTTTTCATTTCTGAGAGCTGCTCAGGTGGAGGGTTAAGAGCGACCACATTCTGCCTCCAGCAGTGAAACCAGCTTGAGCATCAACCTTCCCCAGGCAAACACAGGACCCACAAATGGACCTGGAGGTGGCCAAGGGTGAGCAGCCACGAGTGAGCAGCCGTACCCACCAAGGTGCAGCATCAGCCACTCCAATGTCTGTCCTTGCATTGCTCGTAGTGCCAGCGGAGGAACACAGCTAACAATTATCTGAGCTGTGGTTTTCAGCCAGGGAATACACACAGCACATAGAATTATACAGCCATTTTCTACTTTTCATATATCATTTTGTTTCCTAAACCTGAGCTCCCCCAGGCTATAGTGTTCCTGAGTCATTGCACCTCACATACACAAGCAGCTAATTCAGGTACAGCCTGGATAGACTGAAGGAAAGGTGACTTATTTATTCTTATCTTGTAGTATCTAGCATGATAAGAACCTGACTCAGAACTCAGGCTTTTAGACATTTGTCCTACCAGAGAAATGCTCCTTCATGATAAGCAAAGCCCTTAAAAAACACACACACCTATTAACATAATTAAAAATCAAACACTTTGAGATCAGAACACCAGACAGATTTTAGCTCAGGCACTATACCTGCTTGGTTTTCTTGTCCACATACCCTCTTGCTCTATTTCTCTCGTTTTTAGAAAAAAAGACTTAAAGACATAATTAATAATTTCCACTGCAGTTTCAGGGGCACAGATTTAGCCACACCATGACCCCAGAGGCAGCAGCCAAAACTGGATCTGCTGTGATAAGCCTATCTCTAGTAGGAACTCTGGCCGAATCAAAATTTGTTAAAAGACCTCACTTATACTGCCTGAAGGAGTTATTGCTACTTCTGTAGAGGCATTTTTCCAAATAATACAGCCAAAACATAAATAAATTAAGAGACAGAACTGCTTGGGTATATTTTTTTTATTTATGCATGGTATAATTGGGAAATATAGGTCCAGCTATAAAAGACAAGAGATCTGTATATGACAGCCAAAACACAGATGGGCTGTTTGCCACCAAAAACAAAACTACAATTGCAAGCCATGTAACATTTGGGACATTTTCACTTCAAAGCTTCTTGCTACTGTGTACAAAAATTCACTAATTGCTTTTCTTTCTGATTACTTTAAACATAATTTTAGAGGCATCTCTACCTGGAAGGCAGTCTCTGCAGAAGCATGACCTATAGACAATGTTATCTGCATACATACAGACACACAATTCACCTTTAAGAGGTCTGAAAAATATTTCTTATGAGAAGCTGTAACTGTCACAAAAAAACCCCTCTGCTCATGTCCATTAGTAAAACTCAGATTACAGCAATGTGGATTTTAACAACTAAGTGTTGCAACTTCCTTGAAGTGCATGTGTTTTTCCCCATGCCTGGCAATGTTCATGTTTTAATTCAGACAGCAACAATATCCTACTGAACACAAATGAGGAAAAGTATGTGGAAGGGGTGACAGCC
This sequence comes from Cyanoderma ruficeps, assembly GCA_008694505.1. NCBI lineage: Eukaryota > Metazoa > Chordata > Aves > Passeriformes > Timaliidae > Cyanoderma > Cyanoderma ruficeps. Next base: position 4,470,876 of record VZDJ01000782.1, on the reverse strand, counting down.
TATATAAGCCTCTCTTCACAGCCACTATCCAACAACCAGCTATAAACAGTGAACAATATCTAATGAAAGTCACAGACATCTGAGTAATTCTAGTGGCATTTAGAGCTCTTCTCTCTTATTTATGTGACTCAGAGTCAGACACTCTGCATATTTCCAGTAGGGAATAAACAAACTCAAAGTCCTCTCTGCAGTACAATCCAAAATGTCCTAGAAGACCATAATTTTCCATCCTTATTGCAAGTTAAAGGCAGCCAAAAACCATCAGACTCTCTTTTATGTGGAACAGAAAACATTTCTCTTCTCCAAAGCTGCAGAATCCTATCCACCAAAGGTGGAGATAAAGCCTGAAATATCCCTCCAATTGCATCAGGACAAAGCCCTTCAAAAAGCTGAAGTATTCACTCAATCCCCACTTCTTGGAAATACTCACTGCACAGAGTTGAAATGCCAACAAGCAAATTCAATTGTGTCTGCTTTATTGGTACACATTGTGTCACCATTGAAGGCAATTAGCAGAACAATCTCACTATTTAATTCAGTGGAGGCAAAGCACAGAAGTCAGTAATTACTTCAACAGGTCTCCTTGTAGTGGCCTTTGAAGTGTCTGTCAATCGAAACTTGAAAAGAAAGGAGAGGGAAAAAAACCCAAAAGAACACACAAGCAAAAAAAAGGGGAAGATCCACCAAAAAAAAAAAAAGGGATAAAAGGGATATATTGAGAAGGTTGTCCAGGGTGGCAAGCAGTTAAATGAAAAACTGAAACTGGTCTGTTAAAAAACAAGCAAAATGAACATAGAGAAATAAAACTAAAGAGCCCAGAAAAAAAACCCAACACAACACAGCACTATCTTATGAGCAACTGTTCTTGCCGTCTTGCTAAATTCAGTCTTTCCAAACGCTTAACTGTGCCTAAGTCTCCTTTATTTCTTGGGTGTGGGTATGAATTACAGCAAGAGAAAACTTAGTTCATGTCTCAGTTGTATTAGCAAATCCTAAAGAACCATAAAATGCAAAACAGAACCAAGACACACCTCCACTTAAGAGCAAGCTAAACTAAACTGATAACAAGGTGAGCAAGAGGCATCTATATCTATGCAGCTCAGCTCATGTCTTTTCAGCTCAGAATCCACCGAGATTAGGGAATTTGCATGTGGCCTTCAGAAGGTTTTAAGCAGTGTCCTTCTGCCACTGCTTAGAAATTGTACCTCTGCAGTACACGTACACTCTTCCAAATAATCGTTTTTTTGTAATTTCAGCAATTTTACCAGTAATGCTAGGAATGAATAATCTACTTGGTCCCATTCAGATGAGCACGTCCCATATATTTATACTAGACATTCCATTTTTATTACAGCTATAGTCTTTTCATTACTCTGTGCTGAAATCATTGCATCACTTGATGAATCACCTATTGCCATGCTACATGGGGGAAAAAAAAAAGTAAGCCAACAGAATTACAGAACTGGGTAAGGACAAGACAGCAGGCAGGAGCGAGTAGCAAATATTACACTGAAACTTATTTCTACCTATTCAGCCAAAAAGGAAAGTGACATGCACTGAAGGTCTCCTCAGACTTCAAAGAGTCATGTTTTAAATATTTCAGTTTCCTGTACATCACTTGTTAGCAGAATACTAAACACACAAGAATACCAAAGTTGAAGGGCTCAGTGCTCAAGTCTCAAACTCAACTGACACGAAGAACTTTGTACATTCAAACTTTTATTTGCTTTTCCTAACAGACAAAATCAGTTAAAAAGTCATTAAATCAGGTCTCCCAGTACCTACCCTCTCAGTGGCATTGCATTATGGAAAGTACATTTTCATATATTTTAATCTAAAATAAATGATTGTGGCAAATATTTTTATAGGCTATGCAAGAATTGCATTGAACGATTTACCCACCTTCTCGGTGATGTAGAAATTAGAACTATCAGCATGCTGCAGTGCAAATTGGTCATGATTTGCAAGAGACCACCTTAGAAATATGAAAATAAATTAATCACAAAATGAAAGCTTAATATTTCAAAAAGTACCCTTTACATAATTTTAGTTTGACCAAACAAGTGTCTGCCATTCCCATGTATTTCTCATACTTCTCATAGTTTTCCATAGCTTTCAATGATGATTTGCAAAGTTTAAATTAAAAGCATGCTTACATAGGGAAAACCTCAGTACAAATACACCGTAGTGATCTTTTTTTTTTTGCACTAAACAAGACCACTAAATCACTAAATCTGACCAAAAAAATGTACAGTACCAGAAATTTATGCTAGCTTATACAATACACAATGGATATAGCATTAAATTGATATATTACATTAGGCATAAAATACCACCTTTTTAGCTCAGCAGTAATTTGACGAATATAGCTGGTTTCTCCTGTGTGGTAGCACTTGCTTAAAAGAGCTTTTTTAATTAATCCATTAAACTTAAATCGAGGTATTTGTCTTAGCCAATTATTAGTCTATACTGCAGGATTTGCAATTAACATTTCAGTTTCATATGAACAGTCACATCAACTGGACCAGCTTACAGCACCCACTGGACTCAGTGCTCAAAATTCAGAGCCAGAGGCAGTGCTTTAGTCCCTTAACCCATGGAAAGCAGGGACCACAAGCAAAAATGAGTTGGCAAAATGCATCTCAGTGCAGAGGAGGGAAGCAGTCAAAATGAGAGTCACCCACATGATGGAGCTGCTTTGTTAGGAGCCTCATCTTGCAAGCAATTGACCCAAAATGCACTGCAAATTCAAAATTTCAAGCTAACACAAAAAGATTTAAGAAACTAACGACTAGTCATACAGGATATCTAGATTTTTCTTTGGAAAAAAAATTTCTCCTAGGTAGTTTAATACTTCAAAAAACGCTGTATCTGGTATGTACTCTATGGCAAAACTTACCCATCACAGACTTCTTTTATTATCGAGGACAGTGGCTTTTTCTGGTAAATGAAAAAAGAAAGAAAAAGCAAAATCACCAAATCAGAATACCTCTGAGCTCTTAGAATATGATTCCAAAGCCAGTAAATGCAAAGAACGAAACTAGTAGCATTTCATTATTTATTTAACATCAAGTGTGAAAGGATGCCAAAATTTTTTGCTGTTTTGGTCTCATATAGGTATAAAGATAGCAATTCTAGACATACGCATTATGACATTATGCCTTATTTTTTGCCAACCTTAGGCCATATGACATAAACCAAATTTCTCAACTGAGAAATCAAAAGGGTCTTTCATGTACACTGTATCTCATTACCCAACAGAAACCAAAGATTTAGGTATCGACACGAGTATTTTCCAGGAAAGACATCTGAAGCCAGAAGATGTTCAATAATTTTAAACCTTCTTTTGTTCCTTTCAGAGATGGTCATAGGATGACAGTAATCCTCTCTCTTAAGTGCACACATGCAGGTCCCCCTCTGATAAAACACCACCTGGAAGGTGTTAAAATCCCAGATGTATCAGTTCTGCTTTATTCTCTACATCTGTGAGCACAGGAGCATTTTGGACTGACTCAAAACAGCTCTCTTGCTTTGGGTCCCAAAATAGAAAAGAAGAAAAGTCTAGCCTGTTGATGTTGCAATGCTTTGAACATTGTTATAAACACAGGGTGCACACACAAGTGTTTTTAGAAGACTTCCGGCTATGAGAAAAATGCACTTTTATATCCAAAACCATAGATGAAATTGCATGGCAGAAAGAAACACAACGAATTTCACCAGCTGAGTGACTACCGAGCATTTTCCCCCAATACTGGGTGACCACACAATGTCACACATATCTGCTCCTCCACAAATCACCTAAACATCATAGGATCCCCCTCTCTAAGTATTAGTTACTTCCAATAATGACAGTTCACTGAATTATTAAAAAGCAAAAAAAAATAAACAAATACAGAAAAATCACCATAAACCTATTCGCAATTCAACACTATTGTCAAAATAAGCTATTTACCTTTCATTTTTATAGAAAATGATTAGTGGAAAAATTAGCTCAGTATCAGGGCACGTTATGTGAAGGAAGAAATATTTTTCCCTTGAATTTGTTTTCGGTGCTTCACCACAGCATAGACAGAAAGGAGGAGACAGGACTTCTTGCCCAGGTCAGGATCAGGGAAGGATTTATTATTTCAACAGTCTGGTCAACTAAGCCAGTTTATAAACAGGCAGAAACATAACACAAGACTATTTTAATCAGACATGAATGAAAGCACCTGCTGAAAGGATTCTGTTCCTGCTTACCATATTGTCTCAGTCCTTAGATTCTTTCCTTCCTCTTTCACTGCCATTGCTATTTTCGCATGACCACCCAAGATGATCCACACCAGGGAAGTTAATCACACTAAAAGCTGGCCCAGGAGAAGGGGGTGGAGGGTGGGAAGTAGTTTCACCAGGAGCGATTTCCTCATCTGCCTGGCTATGTACCTAAATGATTAACAAACACCAGCACATGGGAGAACAGGCAGAAGCGGGAAACTGCTCCATTCTGCAGCGGGAACATGTCCCTCCTCCACAGCAGCTTCTCTTTTGCCCTGGCTCAGTTGTTTGTGTAGCTGCAGCAGGCTGTGAAGCAGAGCAGGCAGATCATGCCACATAGAAAAAGTAGGTTTTTCCCCCAGTTTTTTTGGACTGATCAGCTCCTCAGTCTGGATCACTGTGTCACTTAAGTACAACTAATTTGACCTGTCCTCCTCCCTTAGGCTTTTTTCAGCTTCTGCAATCCTGTGAGAGCAATCCTGGCTTCCAACTGCTTTTTTTTCTTATACCTTTTAAGAAAAAAACAGCAACAACAACAGATTTTGGGGGGGAGGGACAGAGGGAGGAGCACAGCTTTGCCTGGAGTTGGGTAAGTTCAGTTTGCCTTTCAGCACACAAGTGCCAGCAGGTAAGCAAGATGCTGCCAAGCAGAGTGCACAGCTCTGCATGCTGTTTCCCCTTCACCCCTCAGGATGCTACTGTAGGTCCTGTTCTGATATTTCTGTATTTTGACAACGTTTTGTCTGGGTTATTAATTCTTTTTACAAAGTAAACAGAAACCAGCTACCAGATTCAATATAATGGAGGACAAAAAAGCTTTTTCTTCACATTATTTGCCATAGGACCCATAGTTTCCCATTAGAAACTATCACAAAAAGACAATTTAACAACCTAAACTAGCAATAATATAAATACTGTGAAGGTTGAATTAAACTACTTTTCAAATCATTATTTTGGTACTTCTAAGTTCTCTACACCATCAACTTTCATGTCCTTTGTCAAACCTATTTACCTCTTACCCCCTTTGCCTATTCCACACCACCTTTGCATTATTATACAACAAAATCTGAAACTAAAAACTTGGACAAAACAAACATAAAGCCCCTGCAACAAATCAATTAGAACCTGTAAAGGACTGCTAAAAGAAAAAGCAAATGGATCCTAAATAATAAAAATTATTTATACAGCCTCATGGTACAGCTTGGTCTTCCTGTGGAGCTACTGCTACAGCACTGATGTGAGGAAGCACAACTAGTGATGAAAGAAGCAACAAGATGAAAAAAAGTTGAACTCTTCTGGGACACAGAGTTTGCAATTAGCTATTTGATAACACTTTACAAATAGATAAATGTAAAATAAATACCACCACAGCAATACTAATAACTACTAGCAATACTAACAAGCTGCTGCTCCTAATAATCCCTTGGGCTGCATTCCCTCTATGTATAAGTCTCCAGAAAAAATTCTTTCCCCTTCCCTAGCTGGGAGATGAATTTCCCCCAGCATGTTGTTTGCAAGCGAGGTGTCACTGCAAGCAGGCGAGGGCTGCCATGACTCCCTCTGTGCACTCTCCCGGGCAGAGGCTGGTTGGCAGGAGCAAGCTGCAGGGACACTCTGGCAGGCAGAGCACAGAGCTGGCAGCAGCAGCTGCAGCCCTGCCACCCTGCCTGCACAGCCAGGCTCTCTTGCCAGCAGAACTCTGCCTTGCTCTGGGAGTGAAAGGCAGGTGAGTTCCCAGTTCCCGCTGCACTTCCCAGCTGGCTGACAGCCACCCCCAGAATCCTGCCGCAGCCTGTGAGACACAAAAATATGTTTGGGTACCAGTGTCAGGACATGACTGTCCTACTGCATGTGTAGGACCACAGCACTATTATAAAACAAAGAAAAATTAGATAGTCTAATTTTTTTCATTTTTTAACCATGGAAAATGAGGTAAAAGTCTATTTCCATTCTCTGCAGAGTAAATCCACTTGGCAGACCATTCAAAGCCACTTTTTTTTTCTCCTGGCTCTAAATACCTGCCAAATGTCAAAGAGCATATATTTGAAGGTTTTGTTACCTTAATCTTAATAAAATTATGTTTATGGAAATTCACTTACCTCTGCAGCCTTTACAGTTCCAAAAAGTCAAATTTACCTTATTAGTCAATGTACTTCAAAGAATTTCTTACAATCAGCCCAAAACTATTTTGAAGTTTTTCCTTCATAGAAATGAATATTTTGTGCTAGTGCTTTTTTTTTTTTTCTGTGTCTTCTCCGAGACTTGTAAAAATGAAGTGAGCTTTTGCACATGCTGAGATGCTCATTTAAAGCTCTTAGAAGATCAGGCTGTTGCTTTAATGTACAAAATAACAGAGATCAAAGTAAACTTCATGCTCCCTACAGGAGTTAACACCTTCAGCTAACTTATCACAGTATCTGCACTGAACACATTGGTTAGAATGAAAGTATTTTCCTAGGGTAGGTATTAAATTGATAGCTGAAGTTAAGTGACAGTGAGGCATTACAGCCTTGTGACTTACTGATCTGCACATAAAGGGGGAACCCTGACAATGACAGAGAGCATAGGCAGCACTGTGGCCAACGTGAATTTAGACACCTGGGAAAGCTCTATCTGCACTGTCTGGTTGGCACAGGTATCCAAGTTTCAGCTGTGGCCTTAATGATATCCACCATGCAGGTCACCAATTCTGAGCTCACCTGCAGGTATCTCAGTCTGGTCTCCAAGTTCTGTGTGCTGGGATGCACACAGATCCCTAACTCGGTCTTCTTGAGTACCTGCCCTTCCTACATCTTCACTATCTGGTAGCACTTTCAAAGTAACTTGCAGAACACATACTGAGATTTCCCACTCCAATTGTCTCACCAGTTTCATCCTTTCATGCCTACCCCTATGGAGAACTCACAGGGAACCAGTCACCAGGAAGAACTAAGCACAGGCGTGCAAGACTGTAAGCTGGGTTAGTCCAGACCACTGGTTTTTTTTCCAGAGAAATCATGGGATAAGCAAAAGCAAGCAAAGAATATTCAATATATCAATGCTGACCAAGCTCTAGCTCCTGTTCAAACCACTAGTAGTACTCCAATTTGGGTTTAAAGCACTTCCAAATCAAACAGCAAGTGTGTGTAAATGTGCATGTGTGAACTGCCAAGAGTACAGAAACCTAAATCCAGGTGGAAACTTGTGTTACATGTGCAGTTCTGATATACTTTGTGCAATACCAGGAAATTGTAAACAGGTTTCTTTTAGGCCAAGTCTGAATATCTTTCCTTTCCACATGACTAACAGAGATTCATTGCTTTTTCATTTTGCTAGGTTGGTTTCTTAGGTTCCGCTTGTTGGGGTTTTTTTTTTGGACAATGATCGGGATAGTCCTCTCCCTCTCTGACACCTTTTAGCTGCAAAAGTAACAAGAAAACCCTTAACTTTGCTGTCTTTAAGCCTATCACGGAAAAAAATACCAGATACAGCACAACTGTTAGTATGAAATAGCATCCAGGGATAAAATTCTGTTGCTGATCTGTGCATCTGTCAAAAAACAGAACTTCAAGTCAGTAAATACAACATTCTGTCTTATAATTAATGCTATCGTTATACTAATAAATCTTTCAGTGCTAAAGTTGTTTTAATGGCTATTAAAAAGCAGAAAAGCATCTCTTTTCACAATCAGTGGAGGCTTTATCTGTCACTGTCATGCACCAGAGACCCCAGCGGACTGGTGCCCAACACCAGATGCCAGGACGCCCCGTTCCATGACTGGCTACATTGGTTTCCTGTGGTGTAGAAGACAAGGTCTTCTGAAAGGGGGAGATGCTGGAGTGCTTTGGACTTCAGCCTTCTCAATCTGCTCTGAACCACTCTGGGAATTAACACTCCTCATTGACTTCAATGGAATACTGGTGAGACCAGACTTCTTAACTTATTATCAGGCATCTGTAAAAGATGAAAGAGAGGATTTCCCTAACCAAGGGGAGCACCACAGAGAGTGAATGCCTGAAGGACAGGGACACCACAGTGCCACAGTAAAAGAGACCATAAAACCCAGCCAAGGCCAGGCCAACACCACACAGTTGTGGGGGTGCAGCAACACAACCCAGGGCTGGAAACATTCACACCTCAGAGCCGACAGGCAAAACCCTCAACAAGTGCAGCTGCTGATGGGGGAGAGCTTCTTTCAGTTCAGTTCACAGCTCTTAAGGTGGCAGTTTTAACACGTCAGTAGCAACACCTTGGTATAAATTTAGCAATAGGAATTCCACAGAGCTCACAAGACTTAGGGAAACCCGGGTATTCAGTGAAACCCGGGTATTCGTGTCCTCTCCCCCTTCACTCTCAACTGCAGCTCCCTCAGTTACTCCCTCCCCACCCCCAAAGAGATCCTCACTCCTAAGTCTGCATTTCACTTGATCTAAGCACTGACCCACAGATCATATGTTTAGGATGTTACAACGACTGTACAACAAGGAAGCAGCAAAATACAATGTTTTTAACAAAAAACCTCAATCAAAAAAAGAAAACCATAAACAGAATTTTACAGATACTTCTTACTGCATATCTAGTAAGATAGATATGCAACAAGCCATAACATTCCCTGTTTTCTCAAGGAGGAGCACTAAAAAATCCCAGTCAAGAGTACTGAAAGTCAAAAAACACCTATGGACCCACGGTTGCAGATTTCAGCATGTTTCCATGCAGCATTCTTCCCACATATATTTAAAATACAGCCAAAATACACTTTTAGATACAAAGCAGGGGTTTAAGATGTGGTCCTTCACACAATCTGTAAGAAGAGCATGTCTTTGAAGATGGCATGAAGAAACCCCAAACCCCCAGCTCATGACTGACACATTGCTGGACTACAAGGGCAGATGTTTCTCCATGAAGGCAAAAAAATTTATACTCTGAGATTTTTGGTATTACTCTCTTTCATATTACAATCTGTATGTTTATAACTAGAATATAATTGAGTCATAAAGTGTGTCTGGATACTCCAGCTGGCCAGAATGTGAACTAATTCATCAGTCCATAACTTCAGGAATCTCGTTGTTACACATTTCCCATAAATAAGAGCAGAATTAACTTAAGAGATGGGGCTCCTGCTGATAGTTAAAAAAAAATTATGGATCCAGCAACCTTAAAGTGATGTTTAGCCTTCATCTTGAAAATGCCATCAGCTGCAGGCAGCAAAATTCAGGCTCCAACAGGGAGGTTCTGGCAAGAATTATGGAGCTAGTAAAATCAGATACGAAAAAAGTCAAACTGAACCCCCAACCAACCAAAGAAAATATCCACAAACACACAAAAATCAGGGGGAAAATTTAAAAAGTGCTTTTTATCTTTCTAAACATAATATTTTCTGAACATCCTTTATGCTGGAGATCAGGAACACTGGGATATTAGTTCTAAGACCTCAAGTGTATCCTGGCTCTACCTGCACTTCTATTTAACAAAAAAACAACCAGCCAACCAGCCAACAAACCCCTGTTTACTGCATTGAACTTAAGGCTCTTAACCTCGAAGACAGCATCAAGTAGAAAGCATAAATAGCATCTATTAGACTGCAATTCACAAAACATTTATTCTCCCCCTCCCTTTCTTTTACAGTGTCTAAACCTTCTGCACAGCTATTAACTCTTCCATCTACTAGGCCTCGCTGCTGCCTCTGTATTAAACAGAAGCAGTAAGACAGAGTTTTTATGTATTTTTCAGTGATGAGGTCCCAGCCACACACGCCACAGGACATAAGTTTGCAGCTTTGAAAGACTCCAGTCAGCCAGTGGGAATGTGGCTTTGGACAAACCAGACTAATAAAATGTAACATGTGACAATAATATTGCCCCTTTTATCCATGCTGGCTGGCTGCCACCACATCAAAGAACTGAAGCTCTAATGATGACTACTCCAATGCTACAGTCCTGTAAGAAAAGGAATCATATTTTTCAAACTCCATTGTATTCAACAATTGGTTCATTATGTTAACAAAGCATTGTCTATGTATACAAGTGTGTCAGTGCATTGAATTATATTCAGAGCACTGAAACATCTGTATCATTTTTTCCAAGGTTATTCTTGCTGCTGAACAGCTTTTGCAAAATAAATTAAAAAAGTAAAAAATTGAGACCTTTCATTAGTCCAACAAAGAAAGTGGAAAAAATCACATTAAAATAATGGATGGGATTTCTTTACCAGCTCTATTAATAATATTTTCACTATGTTTATATGTCAGTGAGCACCTGCTTTATGATCAGTTTCATATTCAGTTTTGTGAAGCTGAAATATGACAGATACAACAAGGAGCAATAAAGCTCCAAAAGCAATCTGTTTGGCACCTAAACATTGATTTTAAGTAAGCCCTACCTTTAACAAACTGGCTTAAGACAAGTGTCTTTCAATTCTTTTTGAAAAGGTAGCCACCTTTTGGTTTATCCATCTTTGGGCAAGTCTTCCATCAGCAGCAGCTGACATCCTCCTTCAGAATGGCTGAGATACAGCTGCAGTGGCCAGCCTCAAGCACTGGCTCCTTTTCCCATCTGACACAAAGGAGTTGCTGCTAGCAAATGCAGGCAGGGAGCGTTTTTATAAATCAGTGTTAGATTTTTTTTTTCCCCCCCTCTCCCCATGAACTGCTTCACAGTCCTATACCTTCAAGAAACTGAGATCTTGTCAGCTGTTAAAGGCACTGACATTTCGCTTTACTATAAACTCAGGATGTGCAATAACATTGGAAATCTTAGCAATATTCATACCAAAAATCATCACTAGTTCCAGCTACTGCAGTACCATTACACTTTCTGAGTAAGAGTTCATATAAATTTGCAGGTTTGTGGGAAGGAGGCAAGAGCCTCTCCCTTCATTCCCTCAAGAACTAAACCCCTGGATTTTGAAGGAGTCAGAGCCTAGAGCCAGAATGAAGCACAGAGAGCGACACTTCACAGTAGGGTGAGACAGTGAGACATCAATATCCCTGTCTTCATCACTGCTTGAACAATGGTGGTGCTCACTAATATTGCATACATTTAGACTCGTGATGCCAGGATTGTCTTGGTATACTGCTATTACTACTGACAGTATTTGCAGAAACTGTGTCTATTCTTAGTCTACACACATGGCAGAAGTGATGTGCCACTTTCTTTTCTCTAATTAAGCGTTTCACAATCCCTTTTGAAGTTCATTTTTCCCCACAGTTTGAGAAACACTGCACTAAATCAATTAACAATACCCAAGGTTCGAGATTTAGGTCTGAAACCAGATTTAGGTCTGAAAGCTCCTTTTAAAAAAACCAAAACCTTACTGGTGACCTTTTAATATGCAGTGAAGTACAATGACTTCTATGAAGAAGACCAAAAAAAGGCAATTAAAATGACACTGGCAGAAGAGAAGAGACAACTTGAAAGAGACTCTTAAAAGATAAATTTGCTGAGGAAATCTAAACTTTTGAGAGAATATTACTGTAAAGCAGCCCATGGCTGCACTTCTATTAACACGAAATTGTTATATGACAATGCTCCTGTAAATTTTGGTCACTGAAATTTGTGCTTTGAAAAGAAAATACAGCTTTCCTCCTCCCCTCACCCTCCATTTCTTTTTGCTAATGTAAAGATTCACATCTGCTAATTTAATCCATGTTTAATGATCTCATAAGTAAAAGCAAACCTGGAGGAAGAGGTCGTACAGCCAAGTATAATTATAAACTGTCCCTTTCCATAGGAAAGCCTTGTTTACCTCCAAGGCTGAGGAAGTTCATCCCCCAGCTTAGAGAAATCTGGTTTTAGTACAACTTGGGTTCAGGCACACGAGTGGATTTGAATGGGATAAGCCAAAATAGATGTTGGCCCCAAAGATCCATCTTGTGCCTCTCATGGAAGCTGCTTCTCCTGCAGCAGGAACAGTGTAACTGTAAATCCACAAAGTATCCAGGTAACCTAAAACCAGCATTGGCTTACCTAAAATAATTTGTGCTGTAAAAAAACCCCCAACAGCTAAGAATTATACATAATGGGCACAAATTAAAGCATGCAGGCTTTCACTGAACAGAAGAAATAACACCCTCTTATGAAATAGCTATTACTGGGACAAACAAAGAGAAGACAGGATAGACTACCCAGCATCCTGGTTCACCTCTACAGACCCTGTGCACTCCTATTCTTAACATCTTCTAGAATAATCAGGCAGAAGAGTGAAGAAAAAGATAACAGACAGTCAGCATCTACTGTTCGTTTCTTCCCCAGACTGCATTGCTAAAACGTCCACAAAAAGATCCCAATGCAAATTCAGACACCAACTCATTTCCATTCCTCCCCTTACATGACAGAAAGACTGAAGCATGAAAGATCAATGCTATACACAGTCCTTAAAGGCACAATCAAGTCTTCATATTAAAAAATAATTTTGGGCACAGTTTTAATATTGCTGGTACAGATTTATGGAGGAGGGAAGAGTCTGGATGCTATTTTTCTAATTTATAATTGAGAAAAATGATGGAACTGGGGGGGAAACACAAATAAACTCCAGGTATTTTGGAAGAGAGTAACTGAATTCAATCAAGTCCCTCTCTCAAGAAGAACATGATTTAAAATCGGTTCTAATGTGCACAGGCATCAGGGAGTTGCCAGGTTTACTGCAACTGAATTAGTTCCCACCTGGTAAGAGAGAGAGGGCAGTAAATAACAGACAGTTTTGCCCTCCTTGTTTAAAGCAACTTTCCAAGGAAAAAGCACTTGTAAAACCCTGACATCAAACACTACACGTCAATGAAGGAGCAGAAAATTTTCTTTTCATTCCTTGGAAGCAGGCACAGAGGCTAATTCCAAAAGGCACTTAATTATATATTAATTTTTCTGGCACAGAATCTCTCTAACTGAGTGAGACTAATTTTGCATGATTAAATTTAAAACCACCTTTGGTGAACCCAGGTTAACAAACCCATAGAAATGCAGTGGGAAGCTTCAGCTTGAAAAGGTTCTGTGCCTACTGAAGCCCAAGTTGTCAGAAGTCATGCATCTGAAGGGCAGTGTAAAGTTTAATAACATTTGGTGGAAAAAATACTCATAAGCTCTTTTAAGGCCCAACACCTGTCAGTACACCACAGTAAATGGTTCTGGTTTCACAGTGACATTTTTTCACTTTGAAAATATTTTACTCTCTTCATTGCTAAGCAAAACATGCATATACACAGCAAGTAAATTAGAATAATGTGCAACTGAATATAAATAAGTGCTTCCAAGTATATGCAGTAAGCAACCTTAAAAAACCTCTCAGATTTTTCCTCTGATTTCTTATATGGTATTTGTACTTTAGTTTTTGGAATGACCTCAGTACCCTGAATGATAAAGAACTGGCATCATGCTACAGTGATGGGGTTTTGTTTTTTTTTTTAAAGTAATATTATAATGCTGTTCATTTAAACACTCTTTTTCTTGACGGTAAGAAAGAGAGAGAAGAAACGAACATGGAAAAGTTTTTAGGATTTTGTGAATGTATGTCAAACAGTGACTGAATGAGCAGGTCCCGCCTGGGACACAAGCACTGGCTGCACTGTCTGGTCAGTGGGTAAGTCATTTCTCTTTTCTGCCACCCTTCTCCCTCCTCCCCTTTATCATCTCCGACAGCTAGCCATCTGAGGGATGAATCATCTCCTCCACTACAGCTCCTCAACCGAATAGCTGCTTTAAAGGAAACAGATTGAGGAAAAGTTAGCACACTAAGTGAACCGAAGGCAGAGCTCTGTGTTCCAGAGTATGTATCACCCTATATATTTTCAAGGTTCATTCCCACATTGCTCCCAGCTTTGGAAAAGGTAAATACACGTGTTTGTGTGCATGGGTAGAAGGAAGGGATGTTTCTTTCCCATCTTCCCATGTCTGAAACTCTCAAACTTCATTCCCTCATTTCCTTTTCTCTCTGCATCGGGAGCAGACTGCTGTTAAGTCTTCTCCCTTTTGGCCTTACTTTCCCTCTTCTTCCTCCTCCTACCCATAAAGTGTCTTGAGAAAGTTTGCAGATAACTTGGCACGCTGTGTTTGAGGAGTTTTACCAATATAAGTCAGCACTGATCCTTCCTGTCTCCTTCAAATCTTGCAAAATGAAATTAAGAACAAGGTACTAGGCAGGTAAGCTAATATTACAGATAAGCTATTAGGGGTTTTTGAGAGTTACTTTAAGCTTTTTATAAGTTAAACCAAATGATTTTCACATTATTTTACTGCTGTTAGAAAGGAGACTTCAAAATATTTTTTTCAGTTTTGTCTCCACTGTACTTGGCTCATCATGACTGACATGCATCTTTCCCTGAACTCAGTGTGCAATGTCTACCATTTGATATAAGAATAAAAAAGTAAAACATTCTTCACTCTAGAAGGCAAAAGATTTTTATCCTTACTGAAAAATATCAGCAAATGAAAATGGAAAAGTTTTGCAGGTCAAAAAAATCAACCTGCAAAGTTAGGTTTCACTTGGGAACCCCCTTTTCCTCTAAGGGGGCTTTCAGAATACTTAAAAATCTGCTGTGATTACAGCCACCCTCAAGTACCATGTTTTTTCAAATTTCAGACAGGAATTTCCCAGGCATGTGCCACAGAAAGGTTAACTACAACTGAAACTCATTGCTCTGCATGAAGAAATTACTAACCCATTTCAGTAATGCATTTTCAGTGTGAATTCAAATGCTCTCCTCTCTAATAGACCTTTATAATGTACTGAGTCCCCAGACACACCAGGGTCTTAAGGACATTATAAAATGCTTTTCTTCACTCTGAATACTATTTACTGAAATAATAATAATTCTACCCGGGTAACATGCTGCAGGATTTCAAAATGTTAAGGGTAAGCTATTAAATATTAGCTATTAAATTTATATTATTAAATATAAATAAAAGATGTTGCTTTTAATATTAATACATGGGCCACAAAAACAATCACAGAGAAGTCCAGAATATAAAGCACAGCCCTTGTATAACTTGTTTTGTTTGTTTCCCCACCACAATTTCCTAAAAAGAGTTTTTAATTCATAATTTTGAATTTGTTAACCTCTGTACACTGCCTCCAGTCCATCCGTGGGGCCATTACTTTTGAACTAACCAGATAAACAGAACAACCACTGAGATTCCTGAACAGAACAACAAAGATCCTCCTGCTCACAGTGCACCACTACTTAAGTTCCAAAAATCTGCACTTGCTGCAGCCATTCAGTATGATTCCACTCCAAATGCAAAGCATCGACTAGAAATTTGAAGACTTTCCATCCAGAGGTAACAACACTACCACAATTTTACAGCTGAACAAACTAAGGCACAAAAGTGTTAAGTGGGTCACACAAGCAGTAAATGCCTTATTCAAGCAGCTGTTCAGAAAGAAAAAGCAAATGAAGAAACCAGCTAAACACATCAAAAACCTTATGCAGTAAGAGAGGAAGAGGGTTACAGCCCTTATAAAAAACACCTTCTACCCCACATACACTCACAGGAAAATGCACATACACTGAAGTAAACACAAATGCAGAGAAAAACATACAGAGAAGAACTTATTCACAAACAGGGCCAGCTGAGCACAGGTACACAGGCACTTACTTGATCTATTTCCATTAACTTGGGGAAGGCACCTGGCCATTCGATAGCCACCTTCACTATATCAGCAGGAGGGGGCATTGCGACGCTGCTGTTCTTCGGAGCCAGTACAACTGGACACTAAATACTGCAGAGAGTCTCTCTCATTCACACCTGCAGGGAGAGAAAAAAAAAAAAGAAAAAAGAGTATTACAGCAGTTCAGGCAGAACTCCAGCACTGCCGCTTCAGTCTCCTACATTTCCCTTGACTGGGCAGGTGGATGAAAATGTGTGTGTGTGTGTATGTGCAGGAGCAGGAGAATGGCACATATTAGAGGAGCAAACACAGGACACAACGCCACGACACGCTGCACAGCTTGGCAGCCTGTTAGAAAGATGGCTGAAACACTGAAATGTACGGTGAATAATAGGCATGCATTAGATTTAAATAGAAAAACTATTTTTAAATATTATTAAATATGCTGGTGGGGGAAAAGCGACAAACTAGAGAAAGCTCCTGTTACAGTGTCACTCCTGGAGTCCCAGGGAATGCTGGCACTTGAGGAGAAGAGATTGCCCAGGAAGTTATGGCCAGGAAACACTGTTTCTTTTAACTATAGCAATGATCTTCTGGGTGTTCACAAATAGATCACTGCACTATAGCAACCAGTATGTCAGGAAGAAGGCAGAACACACAGCAGTTTCCACATATACATACACACACGCACACACATCCTCACCTCACAGATCCAGAGATACCCACATATAAATACTTCTGTATGGTACGTCTCAGACACGTGAATACACAAGAATGTACTATACATTCACAGTGACATAATCAGCTACAAAAACACGTCATAATTCTGCAAGAATGTGAATAGCAACAGGATCTCATGTTGATGTGTTGATGTGTCTCATAGTGCGAGCTGTGTATTTCAGCCAAAGAGGAAAGGGGAAGGACCAAGTCCTCAGGGTTTGCAGAATTAAAGTTCTGTCTCTTCTGACTCATCTAAGTTTATAACCTTCTGACAACAACAACAAATGTTTATCAAGAGTGTGTAGTGCCTCTCTGGGCTCGTAAACAAAGCTTCTGCACCCCTCTCTCAGTTTGGTGGTGGCAGGTCACCGTCTCTAGTAGCAAAGCTTCTCAGTTCTCAGACACAGCAGCCCGTGCACCCTTCTGCAGATGGGGAGGTTCCTGCTTGCTTTGCCAAGCCCTCCACAACACCCATGGCATTTCCTGCATGCTCTGCTGAGACCCAGCAAAGCGCCATCACGTATCACAAAACAAGAGAAGCTGCAGAAATCCCCAGCAGTGCAGTCCCACTTCTTCTTAGCAGAAAAAGAGAAGGAAGTGGTGAAAGCATGGAGACATGTTTGCACATACGTCCTTTCAAAGAGCTAAGGCAAGAGAGGGGTTGGCTGAGTATACCCGACATCCAAAGACACAAACAGGTATAGGTTAAAAAAGGCTTTGACCACCTCCTGTTGCTGCTTCAACTATCATGGTCTAATGACTTCTCTTCAACAAAAGAAAAGCAGAAGCCGGAGCTCAGATTGGTCTGAACAAAATTGTGAAATCATCCCTTTATTGGGAAATGTTGTACCTTTGTCTCAAACTACTTTTATAAGTGGGAGTTCACCCAGCCTTCCGAATGTCTCCATCTTTCCTTTTTTCTTGTGTGCCTCTGGTCTGCTCTGAAAAGGCTCAGTGCCCTGACTCTGCAAGCCCTGCTACATTCTACATAGGGTTGTCAACACACAATATAAAAGCAATTTATGAACTTTAACACTCCAGCAATGTATTTCCAGTAAGAATGGCAGTTCTGACGCCGACAGGATCGCACATCACCACAAAGCAAAGCGCAAGGCAGTAAATAAGACAATGGATGGTCTATAAATAAGACCGGATTGCAGGAAGTGCCTTGAAAGACTAAACAATGTGATTAAGAAACACTGCGATGTTGTCTACATTTGGTAGATGTTACAGGAACAGGGAATAAACACAATTAAAGCAAGCAGCTGGCATGCTGGTCATTGAGAAAATCAGACATTTACTTTTGGTTGCCTTCTACCCTTTAGAGCCTTAGCAGATGCAAAATTTAAGCAATTTCTCCCCATAACATCAAACTCCCACCATTTGCATCTCCAACCAGTGGTCTCCTTGCTGTGCAGTGCACTGGCTCAATCAACCAGAAAAAAAAAAAAAAGTATTTTTGGTCATCTTTTTTTTACCATGTTTGAGTGAAACAGCTACTCAGAGGTGATACAACATGGGAGAGGGGAGGAGAAGTGAGGTTTTTTGGCAGCAGTGAGCTGTTAATCCACCTCGACAGTCAATTGAAACTGAGACCTTGGCACCTTCTGCTCCCACATTCACAGTGACAGTGTTTCCCACCTCCTCAGCAGCGCAGTGCTTGGTACTCTCAGCCTGCCCATGTTTTGGTATCAAACTGTCTGCAGAGCTGAAGTGGAGCTGACTCACCCAGGGCCTGACCGACAGGCTACTCCCTGTATTCCCTGGCTTGGCACCCCATCCCTGGCAGCAGGGGCCAGAGCCTGAGTTTGCTGGCCACAACACAAAAAGAGCAGCAGCAGCAGCTCCTGCCAGACAAACTTGACTGAGGATACCTTCAGCTGAGTAAGCCTTTATTTTCAACAGTTTTATTTTCCCCCATCATGTTTCTTCTACACTTTTAATGAAAAAAAAATCAGCTGTAGACCACACATCTAAAGAGATAGAAGGAAGACCTATAAAAACCACAGAATCCACCTATTGCACAGGCCAACAAAGTTTCTTTTGACTGAAAAGTAACTTGTGGCCCAATACCTTCCCTCCAAAGCTCACAATAAATGCTGGAGAAAAAACTGATTCATGACCACTGGCTGTAGAGTACAAAAGTAAAACAACATTACACAGCAATAAATTTGCAGAAAACTTGCATTTTCCCAAGCATATGAGGGCATTAACCCTCATTTTGCTGTAGCAAGTTATGGGCTATCTTGACTCACACAGGAAGAAAGGTTTAAGAAAGAAGAATCAAGGAAAGCTGATGGTAAGTTAATTAGATTCAGCTATGGAAAATAAGCCCTTACATTCCAAAGCAAGGTGCAAGAGAAGTCTGCCACAGCATTCAGCAGACAATTTCATTGTGACTAGTTTTAATGTAGGCTAGCACAGATCTCCTACATAATTATAATTATTACTATACGTATGCTTATACAGTCAGAAAACACAAAGCAAAGTGACAGATCTTTAACTAATACAAGTGGATGTAGTCCCACTTCTCCCACCAGAAGACCAACTCAAAGATAACAATGTGGTCTGAATGCTGAAAAGCATATAAAATCATCACTTTGTTTCTGTTTCTCAGTGAACATCCTAGTCAAATGTGCTGACTTCTTTCCTAATTTATATTCTTATGAATCCAGTGCAACATACAAAAGATAATTTAGTTTCATTCTACCTACATGGCAATGTCAGAAACAAATATTCTTTTTGGGTTTTTTTTAAAGGCCAAAATTAATGTTTAGTTGTCATCCCAAAAGTAGGACTGTAAAGAAAATTCTGCAACCTACAGTGCTGACAATTCAAAATTACCTACTATTTATTCCCGTGGTACGCAGTGTGTTAGACACTGCCCAGCAAAATAAGGAAGGCACAAGTCCTGGTTTGAAATGGTTCCAATTTAGTAAGCAATTTTCATTATGTGAATGGAGAACCAGAACTGTTTTCAGCTGCTTTTTGTTATGCCAGCAGCAGTCAAACAGTGAAAAGGATAGGGATGTCGCTGAAGGGTCTAGTTATGGAGTTTTCTCAAGTACAATTCCTTTTTCTCTCCCAGTGGGATCTGAGAAGCACTGACATGTAAGAGCAACTTTCCAACTCATTTTTACAACATTTATTTTCAAGGCAGAATCTGAAGGCAAGAAGGATGCATGTGCAGGTATAAGTGTATGAAGGGGAGGAAGGGTCAGATGAAAAGGAAGGAAAATTCTCATTGTTTTCCCTAATGCATACAAGGAGATGTGACATGGAGAATGCTTAAGCAACTTACATGCTCATCAGCACACTATTTTATAATTTGAGGGGGAAAGAACCACAACCAAAGCATGTCTACCACTTGAATATATGTTCTTCCATCAATATGATTTTGCAGAACTATCGCAGATTATACCATATATATTTTTTTATGTATTTTTTTATATTAAAGTATTGATTTTGCAATTTATTGTTATTACCACATACGGTACATCTATGCATTTCAACCATACTATGAAGGAGTTCCCATGGTCTGCTAAGTCAGAGTAATAAACATCCAAGTTGGAAATCAAAGTATGTTAAATTTAATGTAAAAATGCATCAGACAGATATGCAAGCTCTCGATTTACCTGCCTGGCTCTGAAGGATTCATTCAGCACAAATGTCAGTAAAATATATTAAATTTTCCCCTTCTACCTATGCACTGCATGTGGAAAACAGGATTTTATTCGTGTATGAAATCAGTTCTCTTTTTTTTTTTAAACTTGGTTTGCAATTTCATTGGCACTTCCCATACAAAGATCTCAAAGTACTTTAAATAACCTAAAGTTATCAGAGCACATCTCTCAAGAAATAAATTCTATTCTTACTCCACAGACAGAATAAAAAATGCAAGGCTAATAGGAGCTATGTGACTTGCACCTCCACTCATAAATGTAAACAGCAGCCTAGAACATCTTATTTCTTCTTTTACAGAAGAGAGGTAATATTCAAAGAGTAGGCCAGCTCATTTCATGAACAGCTCGAGTAAGAAAATTAATGATTATAAAGTGACTGAAGGAATGCCACGTGCACTTGAGGATTTAATAAACAAAACACGTGTTTCTCCAGCCTGGACAAAAGGCAGCATATACAGCACCTGGGGCTGGCACAGATCATGCCACCCCCAGACTAGGCACGTTTTCGCATGGCATTTCTTGAAAGTGCTGGGAAAGCAGGGCAGTGAGGGCAACAGGGCCAAGCAGGATGTGGTGGGCACTAGCAGGGAGCTGAGCCCTGGCCGGGCCCACAGCAGGGGGAGAGGCACAGCTCCCTCTGCTCGGCACCTTACATAAGGAACCACTTCTTGTCAAACCTCATCAGCTTCCTCCGCTTCGCTCCTGCCGCCCCAGCAAACAGAAACTAAGTGGCAAGTTCAGCTGGAAGGTCCCTCGGGGACCAAGTCTGATTAACGATTTTAGAAAGATAATCCAACGCTGGATTAATATCCCCCAAGAGAGTTATTTTTGGAGTTAAACTGCATGACTGAACAGCTGAGTCTAAGGAGCTGTAAACATGCTCTACCATCTCTGCAAGTAATGAAAACAGGGCAGAGAAGCCAGGGGGCTGGATGTACACTCTGTGTACATAAAAAGGCTTTCATGCTGCCTTTTTCCTTCTTGGGCATTCAGTGCTATTTACCCTTGAACCAGACAGGAGTCAAAGGCCCAGCAGACCTATGTCAATAAAATCTGTGGAGATTTTGACACAAATGGAAGATAAAGCTGTACAGAAGCTATGAGCTGTACTCTTATAGTAAGAGATGAATAAAAAAGGCAGTGGTCTCAAAAAGAGGGAAACCTGGGTGGAGGTGCTATCCCTCTGCAGCACCCACCAACACTACAGGACCACCTGACCCCCCTCAACTGACTTCCACAGCTCAGAGCAGTCCATCAGCTTCCAAACAGGAACATTTCTTTGATGCTGACCCCTAAGTCTGCTGATCTATAAAGCATCATTAGACCAGGAATGAAATATTTAATACTATGTTAAAATGAGCGTTGGACTCTTCAGGTTTAAACACACCACCCTTCCTCTCCAAAATACGTGGAGACCTAGTATTGGAGGAGATTTTAGAATTATGGGTGTCAAATGTACAGAACAGGACAGTTTTTGCCACTGGTAAAGCTGCCCAGGAAAGATTGTTAATATTTGTGTGGTTATCAGCTATCTCATTCCCAGCACACCCGTAGCCTTTCTTTGCACTTTCATTCCAAGTATTTTCTCTATCCACAGGTGTCTTGTTCCTCTTCCTGGGAAGCATTTTATGCGGTTAAGTTTTCATTATGTTTGACAGGCCAGACCACTTTCAAATAGAGCACTCTTCAAAACTAGACAGCAAAAAAGGCTTTAAAGGGTGCTTCAAAAGGAAAGGTGGAAGAAAGCACAATAGACTGGATGTACTCAATATAAGCAAGAAGGCTCTCTGGTCTTGCTTTTAAAGCACATATTGCAGCTTATCAGAAAAATTCAGGTACTTCTTTAACATGAACTCCCCTGCTTCCTGGAAGATCATTCTCGTTTTACTAAGAAGCTTCTAGTTACATGCCTGTAATTCATAAGAGGACAAAAAACTTAGTTTTGATTACTCCAGCTCCTATTTCAAACTTTGTGGCAATTAACTCACGTATAACATCCAGTCAGATAAAGATGTTTGTTCACTAAAGACATCTTAATATTGGAGCTCTTCAACCTAGAGATCAGGAAAGTATCAAACTCAAGTATTCAAAAGACAATTCCAATAAATAAATAAATAAATAAATAGATTTTAAAAGAATTCATAAAAAACCTAGACAAAACCAAAATGCACCACCACAACCCCCATACCAATAGCAACCCAGCAGTCAAAGATCTAAAGATTCACCAAAAAAAAGCATTTTTCAACCATGCTGAGTACCTGCCTAGAATATGAAATTTGAAGATCATGGCAGGTATCTAGTACAGAAACAAAACAAAATGCCACTCTGAATACAAACTATTTACTACTTAATCTACTTAAACTTTTCACAGTTTGTCAAGGCTTGCCCACTTCATTTGGGGTTGTTTCTCATCATTTGGCTTGACTCCAGATGTTTCTAAACTGAAGTAAGTAGCAAAAAAATTCTCCCTTAAAATCCAATTAAATATAGTTTTCCTTTTCCACCTTTCAGGGTAGTTTCACATAACCTGAGGGGTAGAAAGGAAGTAATGGGGAAAACATAAAACCTCAATTGCAGCCAGTGGTCCTACTGTTCTTAAAGAGTTGCAATTTAAAAAATCAAAGTTCTCAGTATAAGAAAGCTGGACAACAGAAGAAAAGAAAAAGGACACTGACACTGTGAAACAACAAAATAAAGCAATGCAAAACATTATAGCTTGAAAGGATGGAGACTTTTTCTTTGGTGGGCTTTTTTGGGTTTTTTTTTGGGGGGGAGTGGGAGCAGGTAAAGGGGTGGTACTTTTTAATGTTTAAACTAAGCACATTCCAAAGGAGCCCCATGAAACTGAATAAGTTTATTACAAGCTGGTTGAAAACAAGCTAAAAAGAAACAGAAAGTTCTTCAGAAGTGCTGTGCATTTTGACTAAAACTCAATTAAGTGTAAAAAAATAATAATAAAAAAACCCCATAGTCCTCTTTTCTACTACTAGCATGATCTGGCTATGGTACTTAATATTTTCCTGGCCTTTGGATAAATCAGGGGGCTAGAAAGGACACAAAAAAGGAGCATCTTGAGTCAAGATGATAATACAGCAGAAGCTGAATCAAAACAAGGATGACTGGCTATGTCCCAAAGGAGATAACAGATACAAGAAGATAAGCTCAAAGTTGGGGAAAAGCCTAAATTTCCTGCTGGAAGAAAGATGAAGCAGCAGTATAAAAACCAAAGAGAATTTGTTACCCTATTGATGTTTATTACATATCCAGAGGAACTAATGGAACTGCTAGGAAGTTAGCAGTCAAATGGAGGAAGAGAGGGCAATAGAGAGGTGTGAATGCTAAATGAAACAACTAAGTTAACTGATGGCACAGACAGGATGTTGAAGGTTGAAACAAGCAGCATTATTTTCTAATGTAATCATTCAGCACAGAAAAATCTTATGGAAAAGAGTAATATTCCACAATGCATAAGCAGAGGCTGATGCTCATCATCAGTAAGAAAAACAGCAAAAGAAAGGGTGGATACCACTTGTGAGTCTGAGGAGGGCAAAAAAATTTTGAAGACACCAGACTTTTGTCAGGCACTGACGCTGCTCTTCAAAGATGTGCGGTTTTGAGTGCCACAATATTAGAAGAATCATAAAGCTACTAGAAGCCATCCAAAGGAGGGCTGTAATGAAGGTGAAGGATATAAAGGGCAATTCATATGAGGAGCAGCTGAGGTCACTTGGATTGCCCAGCCTGGAGGAGACCTCACTGCAGTCAGCAGCTTCCTCATGAAGGAAAGTGGAAGGGCAGGCACTGATCTCTTCCATCTGGAGACCAGTGAGAGGACCCAAGAGAATGGCATGAAGCTGAGTCAGGGGCGGGTTAGGTCAGATATTAGGAAAAGGGTTTTCACCCAGAGAGTGCTTGGGTACTAAAACGGACTCCCAAGGCAAGTGGTCACAGCACAAAACCTGTCTTGAGTTCAAGAAGCATTTGAGCAGGGCACTTGGGCACATGGTGTGACTCCTGGGCTGTCCTGGGCAGGGCCAGGTGTTGGACACAGTGATCCCCGGGGGTTCCCTTCCAACTTAGAACCTTTATGGTACCGTAAAAGACAATAAAAAACAAGAGAAGGAAAGAAACCACCTGTCAGCAATCTTGCAGCAGAAAGCAGCCTCATGGACAGAGGTGTTTCTTTTATACTTACTGCAATCAGTGCATCGAAACACCTAACAGTCAAAACACCCCATGTTTTTCTGACTTCTCAGCACTACACAGTCTCTGAATCCACCCCTGCAGGCTCCTAGCTCTCTGTCAGTTCACTCTCACAGTCACAAAGAATAATTTGTCCTTAACACTTGTGGACTTCCCTGTGCAGGCTCTCTGAAGGACATTCAGCAAAACTAGACAGCATGTGAAAAAAACAGCGATGGCCACTCAGGAAAAAAATGTGTGGCACAGTTAATATTAGAGACTTTGCTTATAGCTAATGTTTGTGGAATAATTTGAGCTATTCTGCATTAAATAGAATGTCAAGACTAAGCCAGAGTTTTAATGGACATCATAAAACCCACTTTGGAAACAGAAATACTGAAGAAAAAACAGAAAAAGTCACATCCCAAAACAACTACTGTGCATATGGCCATTCTTAACACTGGTGCCACCCTGCTTTGCTGAGTACTGCTCCGTTGGTGTACCTGCAGGCCTGGAATCCGCGTTCTGAGGACATCCCAAGGAGATACCACCCTCCTTTTCAATACTGATGCATATCTTGGGGCCATTGTTTATAATTCTAGATCAAGAGCAGCTTGCATACCTGAACAAATTCATTTCACTGTAAGGTAAGACACAAGGAAAAATATACTAAAGAACACAAGAACAGGGCAAACTCCAAGTTCACACTGCCAGAACACAGACTGTACTGTGGAGGGCTCCAAGAAACCTTTTGGAAAAAAAGTGACTGCAAGATATTAGCAGTGCCAACACTGCTCACCCAGCCCATTTACAGGGGAGATTTGTCTTGCATAAAGCTGGGTACACTGCATTAAATGTCACACAGGAGATCTGGGTATTTTAACATGAGACTATCCCTTACTCATCTCTGTACTGCAAAACTGTGAGAAGCACATGACCTTATTTGAGCAGGGCAGTTGGACCAGATGACTTCCAGGAGTCCCTTCTAGCCTCAACCATTCTGTGATTCTGTAAGTATACTGATATATTGTCTCTAAGCACTCTTGAAGTCATAGCCTGCCCATCTCTGTTCCAATAATGTGCCTTTTCTGTACTTAAGCCTGCACAAATGAGCAAAAAGACCTGCTTTTGTAGCAGGTTGCCTTCTATGCCAAAATCAGATTCTTGCAACACACTAAAACCAGCCATTGGTTACAACCTAGGAACAACAATCTCCATAATTCTTCCCATCTGGCATCCAAGAGCAGTTATCCAAAAAGTATCCCAGGTTTCTAAAATTTTAAAGATCAAGGTGGAACTTTACTTCTGACAAGAAAACTGCCCTAGAATGTGTTTGTGTTACAGACTAATACATGACATTCAAGCACTGGGTACAATTTGTGGTCACCCCATAATTTCACTGCACTCTTTGTTCAACATTATAATCCGTATGGCCTAGGGAAAGAGGAAAGAATGATGCAAGCATCATCCTTTATTGGTTTGAGTCATAAACTCTAGGGAGTCATGCAGTTTAAGCAGCAGACAACAGTTGAAAAGCTTACTGTCTCTCTCTTTTAGCAGGGACAGCAAGGCAGGTAATGAGTTCACTCAGAAATTACAGCCCACTTGTGAACTTAAACCCCCATT
>VZDJ01000782.1:4367883-4444755 GCA_008694505.1 Cyanoderma ruficeps | reverse complement strand
TTGTTATTAGAAAAAAAAAAAAGTGGGAACACTTTAATGAAGAAACTTGACTCATGAAAAATACCAGCTCATCTATTAAATATGTTCACTTCATTGTTCAGGTAAAAAGTCACTATCAATTAAAAAGTCACCTCCTTAGTAGTACATAGGATCTATTTCTCCAAGTATCTTCTATTTCATAAGGAACTATAATTTCTAAGGTTCTCTAAGACTCCTGAGATGACTAGAGCTAATACTCTGTCAAAAGTTGATGACAGCACAGCTGTGTTTCCCCACTGCCACGCTCCGGTTGAAGCTCCTGCTCCAGCCTCGCTGGGAACATGCAGAGTTATGCCAAGAATGAGCAAAACACTCACTGTTTCCAAATTGGCTAATCAACGGACTGAGTGCTTAACCTCCCCACAATACATGCATCCAGACAAGCAACAAGCACTGAGGACTGAACTGTGCCAGCCACATTATTCAGCAAGACGACTCGTGGCAGTTTTCTTCTCGGGAGCCAGAACATCAATTGTCACTGACGATGCTGCAACTCAATCAACTTCTATCAAAACACCCATTCAAAATGAACTAGCACTTGCTGTGGGATGCTTTACTCTATTATCCTAAAAACAAATAAGACTGCCTCAAATGTTTAATACCAACTTGGTTCCACACAGGAGGTATTGCCTAGCATTTTACCTGCTAAGAACTTAAATTTGCTAACTGCAGAACAGGGAGACGCTGGCAGCAAAAGGCAAAAGGACACTATGCTTTTGCTGAAAAATTACATGCATACCTCTAACTTATTATGTAGCCAAAAAAAAAGGGATCCTCATAACTGTTTCATGTTAAAAATATTGTAATACATATACATCGTCCTGAGCCGCCATCCTTACGTTCTCTGGTAAAACAAAAATTTTCTGCTCCAATAAGCTCTCTGAATGGCAAAGTCCAGTTCCACAGCAGACCTGATGTCTGCTTCTCCAATGTCACAATTTTGCCTGCCTCTCCCCAGTGCCAGCACTGGCACTTGTGCAGCATAGCAGCTCAGAGAGATGGAGTATCTAAAAAGTAACCCACAAAGCAAAAACAAAGACAGACTTTCAGACAGAGTAGCCTCTTGAATGAGTTCACCACTCACCCACCCAAGCTTCAGGACCACAACAAGCAATGTGTAAGGCCAAAGAGGAAAACAGGAATAAAACCTCATTTTAAACTTTCTCACCTGTGCAAATCTCATGGCATACAGCTGAGATTCAATTCCACAGAGAAGAACGATGTAAAAGTATGCAATTACTAAGTTCATTACAGTATGTCTCATTAATTCAGTGAGCTGCTTTATAATTGTAACAGACATTAAAAGATTAAAGTATTTGGATTAAATCCAAGTACATTTTCAGTGCTCTGATGATTGCCAGAGTCTGTATCTTCAGAAATACAGAGTAACACCCCTTCACCAAGTACCTTGTGAGAGAAACCATTGTTTATCCTTCTTGCTTTCAGATTTCAGTGCTCCCAAATTAAATTTTCCCATTGCACTTGGGGGTGAGGGGTGGCAAATCTGTTCAGGTAACTGTCTACTTCAGTTTGACATGTTAGAACTGTTTCCAAATAAAGCTGTCAACTGCAGTTGTCCATTCTGAACTTCCTGGAGGGCTAACACCTGGCTGGAAAGTCCTTTGTGTGCAAACAGCCAAACAGAAACAAAGCCAAATACATAACTCTGTGGCACCTTTCATCTGTAGTTCAGTAGTAATTTAACATCATTAGATCTCTGCTGTTCAAGCAGTAAGGGTGATTTAGGTATCAATCACTTTAAAAGAGAATGGAGTCCACTTTCTGCTCTTCAGTAAAGCATTTCTACTCTGCTGTGGAGACTAAAGCACAGCTTTACAGGTTTGGCAGCATGGTGACAACAGCAGCCACAGAGCCTTATCCACTTTCAATTTTACACAAAATTAAGCAATATTCACAGGTTGTACCGAAAGTACAAGATTTCCAACAAGCTACAGTGCACATCTCTACTGAAAGAATACTTCATTTTCTTCTCATTGATGCAGTCCTCGAGCTGCATTCTCAGAATCACAGACAGAGCTCATCAGAAGATGTTAATCTGGAGTAATGAGTGTGATCAGGAAAGAGATGTCCCATTTCCAAAACTGACAGACAACCTGCCCTGTAATAAGTTAGCAGACTCCCCATCTCTGAAGACCAGGACTCGAATTCCATTTTCCCCTTCTCCTAACAAGGGATTTGGCTGCTCTGTCAGATCTGGATGTGACCTCCTTCTATCTTGTCTAAAAGATATCTGTAGGGGTCACAGTGACATGTTCTCCACAACATGCAGTTCCCAACCGCTTCTTCTTGATCTGGGCATGCAAAACCTCTTAACAGTGTACACAAGGAATGAAGAAAAATAGGCTTTTGAAGACATTTTAAAGTTTCCTTTTCACCTGTTTCATTCTCCTGGAATTCCTGTAGGAATCTGCTCCTTCAAACTCCGGAAAAGATTCCTACAGGCCACAACACCTTCACAAGCTCTTTTGTCAGTGTGTTAAAGAATTAGATTCATTTCAGCCATATCTCTTATCTTGCTGGTGTCACCCACGATTCCAATGACTTTGACTAGGACTGGGGAGGGGCCTGGAAAGATTGCGCTAGCTCTAATTAAGGCACTTGAGGAAAATTCTGAAGCTGAAGTGTCCATAGGTAAATATGCTGCATCAGTGCCCAGGCCAAAGTCTAATGCTCCCATATAAGCAAGTCAGAAAAATGTATTCTAGCATTTGCAAAACAAGCCTCTTGAGAAACAAGATCCCCAGATTCTCATTTGACCTTAGTGCCCTTGAAAGAATCTAATCATTAGCAGCTAGTGTAAGAGACAGACCATAAAAAGATAAAATTAAAAAGCCCACCTGCAAATAGACTCTGTATCTTCCAAGTTTGTTCCTCAAAGCACTAATTAAAGAGGACTCTCTGCCACATGTAGCAATCATACTTTAAATGAAGAGAGAGTTCTGCTTCAAAGACAAAGATGCTAAAATTGGAAGCAAGAACAGTTGTGTTTAATTTTCTTTTATTCAAAGGCTTGGTGTGTGGCCATGTACTTGCCCTTTGGTTCTCTGTGCCTCCAACCACCAACTATAAAATGGAGCACCACACTTTCTCCAAGCAGTTGAGAGGCATTTAGAGGCTACAGGAGATTGTATCTAAATCATGCTCACAGATTACCCAGGATGGGCAGCTGCCTCATTTATTCATGTGATTGGACAGACTGCTCCCCCAGATCTTCCTGTATTTCACCCTTCCCAGCCCTCAAGGCCCTGAAAGTAGAGACTGGCTCACCTATTTCTTGCTACCATCCTTAGACTCAATACAACACCTTCCATTAAAACCAGAAAGGTAGAAGTGAAGATCCAGCTTTGGGGTCTGCTGGAAATGGTCTGTACTCTTTTTAAGTATTTCAGAGCAATTATCCATTAGACAGGGCTTCTCACAAGGACCCCAGATATGGGCTCTGGGATGGGACAGAAGGGAGCAAATCCTTTTTTGGCTATATTTATTTTCCAATGTGCTTTAATTGTCTTACTCTGCCAAATTAAAAGATTCATTACCAAGACAAACACACTTCTAGGTGACTACATACTTTAAACCAAATCAGCAAGGGAAACTATTTTCCCAGGCAAAACAAAAACATCACCCTTATTTTCATTTAAGCCAAGACTGAAAGAGTACGCAGAACATGCTGTAAGGACCAAGCCTGAAACCTCATTGCCATTTTCTTTACATATAAAGCCGTTTTTCCTTATTTTAAGCACCCTCAAGGCACGCACAAATGTCTGCAGAGCCAGTCAAAATGCAAATACTGTGAAACAGCCAAGCAAGCAACTACCGCTTGTCTTTTTATCACATTCTTCCTTTTACTCAGGCTTTCATCATTTAATACAAGTGACTTTGCCAAACACCATGTGCTTTGGTTTTAGAGCACTGAAAGTTTAAGCTGTTCTTTACTCAGAAATAATCTGTCATCTGTTTCATTGGTTCAGCCCTTCCTGGCAACTGCCTTACTTTCAGCACACCCATGACAGGAAGAGACCCCTGTCCTGTCATAGTTACCTCTTTCTGGACCCAAATAATCCCATCAATGGGATTAATGCATGCCTGCTAGCTGCCCTATTCTCCTGCCTTTGCTTTTAATAATTTCATTGGTGAAGTGGAAATACAGATATTAAAAGAGACAGGCACATGACATAAAATGCTCACCTCCTGCTTTGAGGATGCATAACGTGACAGTAAGATGAAAAATCCCACAGCTATGAAGGATGACAATTTTCTCAGGAACTGTTTCATCTCTAACAAGATCAAACTGAACTATTGCCAGTAAATTGAGGAGGTGCCTATCTGAACAGTTCCTTTCCTAAATCTGTTACTATTTCCCCTGGTTCATTAACCAACCTTATTTAAGAAAGAAGAATCCTATCTTAAAAGGAAGAAGGCAGCAAGGTAGCTTTGCATGCCACCAGCCAAGCTACCTATACTATTTATTGCTGCTTTCTGTTAGGAGAAACTTAACCATGCCAAAGGTTGGCAGTTTCCTCTAGCAGCTAAGAAGTAAAGAGCCTTGTTGAGCACGTTTTCCTTTTGAGCTGTCACACATGTCATGACATATTCGGCACAGCTATTAGGCTGTGTGTGAGAAGGAAGGGCTGCAGGCCTCTGCTGGCAAACTGTGGCCCTCTAAATTTTCAAGTTTCCAAGAATATATTACCTTTCCATATAGATGACAAAGATAGTAATGATACCCTTGAAAGGTATTTTCAAGCACTTTTAGATTAAATGCTATCTAAGGCATGATTTGATCTTGCTCTCCTTTTGGACTTTTTTAATTATTGACTTATAATATGCGCATTAAAAGTCACTGGAGACAAAAAGCATTTGTATTTAAGATCCTATTTTTGCTTTTGCATGACTTTAAAGTGATGACAGTTTTAAGACCCACTAGAGTAAGCATGGATTAGACTTTAATGTGCTTTCCTTGCTTTTAGTACATAAAATTTTCACATGATCAACTCTTAAAAAGAATAGCAACTGTCAGGAGTTTTACCATGCTCTTTCTAACAAAGATAAAGAGGGGAAATATTTGTTTATTTATTTTTAAACAGGACATTCATTCATAGAAGAAATCTGAACATAATACATTTAGCCTAGGCTGTACAATTCATCCCTCTCACCTTTGACTTTTTTTCTCCTTTTCTTTTCTGATAGTGTTCTATTGACCCATGACCCATTCTTTAAGCCATCTTCCACTTCCTCAAAGAGATTGCATTCACATGTATGCCAACCATTTTTTTTCCAGGTGGAGATTTTGTACCAACTGCTAAACTTTCATCTCAGTCAAAGTACATCCCAACTGAGATGCAACAGACACATTTCAATCCTCACCAGTATCTCTCTGCACTTTTCAGGCTTCTAAAGCATGAGGAAGCAAGTCCTTCACTGCCAATTTGGGAAATCCAGAAGTGTACATTGATATTTCATTCTTCCTGTATTTTTTTTTAAATGTCAGAATGAAACAATCTATGCTCTGCAAAAGGCAAGTTCGATAGCTTTGGGGAAGGTCAAAAGTTCAAAAAAGAAAACTGGTTTCTTCATTTAGCAGACTCTTTCAACAATACTGATAAAGAGACACGGATGGGAGAGAAGTTGTGTAGGTATGGCAGCAGGGGGGATGAGGGTATGGGTCTAAAATTCTTTCATTCTCTTATTTATGACTCCCTCTCTTCCACCAGGTTATGACCTTACTCTCTTCAGGGGACACTGTCCCAAATACTAACAACCAGCAATGAGAAAAAGCTAGAAGAAACACACATTTCCTGCTGTCTTCCTCAACACCCACAGAGCAAATAGTCCCTAAAGCACACTTCACCCTGCAGCCTTTGGGATAACATGTCCCAGACACACAAGACTTAACCATGCAAATTATAGCTCTTTCTCAAGCTTGCAGGCTCACCATGTCTTCTTTCAAAATCCCCTTCCTGCTGACAGATATAAATCAAGCAAGCAAACTCACTCCATGAAATCAAAACTTCACATGGCCACAAAAGGCTCTTTTCTTTTTTAAATATTAACTTTGCACATGAGCATAAGCAGCAAAAGTAATGCACCAAGTATTATCCTGCGTTGGTTTTTCTAATCAAACTACATGGTAACCACAAAAGGAAATGCTTCCAAACCAGTAATGAAGGAACTGATTCATGTGCCCCAGAGAACAAGTGCTGAACAATGCACACTCAGTAAGGTTTCAGCTTTATCCCTTATTAAAATAAAACCACGTGTCTGATCTTTAACCCACTTTGATTTATTAATGTTTTTGCTTTTCAAGATTATGAAAGTAAGTATGAACAGAAAACAATCCATCACAAAACCCTTATACACCAAATGTTAGAATTGCCATCTATCTTACTTCCTCCTGCAAATATGTGGATTTATAGATTTGAAGGACTAGGTGGGAATTCCAGTTCGAAAGTCACCAAAGTAGGCTGGAGCAAACAGTAAAATACTACATCCCAAATGTAACACAGCCTCAGCTACTGTATATAAACATTAGTTGGTCACCTGTCAACCAACTAAAATGCCACATACATTTGAAAAATATTAAAATATCAGTCAGAAAAAAGGGAGAGTCCTTTGAAAAGGCAAGAGATTTATCAGTTCCAAGTTGTGCATAAATAAATTCTCAAATTCAAGGAACAACTGGCTTTATATCTCAGTATCTTATGTTCCAGACACTTTAGCGACCAGAGTTCTTCAGTAGAATGCAAATCTGGACTAAAGTCACAATGCAGAATGAGGTTTTACTCTTTTGGTTGTGCCACACTGCAGAAGACATTTGTTCTAAATTTTAAAGTGTGTCACATTTTCCATGGGGTATTCAGGAAACTCCTAGCACGAAAACAATGAACAGGATGTTGCAGGTCAGGATAGAGCTACACTCACTGAATGAGAATATTTGAGGAAGGGGAGGGGGGAGACTTTGCACAGTCTTTCATCACTGGGAATCTTCTTGGTTCCAAGCCTATACAGGATTTGGTTTTGTGGGATAAGTGAAGTTTGCATGCAGCTCTTGCCTGGCCATAGCTATCTCTTGGTTTCATAAGATTTCAATGCCCCGAACAGTTTTGTAGGACACACAGCTATGAAACAGCTGTGAGAGCTTCAGCCAGTCCACCCCAGTTCATCCTCTTGCTCTTGGACCATCTGTGAACCTATCACAAGCATGTGTGACACCCAACCTGAACACAGGACAGGCCTGTAAATTTGGGGCTGTTTTTAGCATTCCTGCTAATAAAACTATCACCGCTCAATATTATTCTTGTAAGTTAGATCAGATCTGTTACTACATTGCAACTATCCTGTGCCTAGAAATACTGGGAGCATTAATATTCCCACAACAATAGGGTAGCAACACAGAATGCAAGAGCAGTACTGGAATGCTGAAGTTTCCTGTGCCTACAAGCTGGTGCTCTACCTCCTCATTGGATCTTTCCTATATAGGAAAGCCTCTGCACAGTACTTCAGTTGGATCAAAGTTTATGCAACTTCCAGAAACACCTCCCTATAAATCCCATGGTCCCAACTCTTGTTGGAGTCCATGTAAAAAACAGGTGCTATGAGACCATGGGATGGATGATAGTTCTCATCTTCCCCCAAGCTATGCTTGCTGTAAGACTAAGGAATGACTGAGAACTCTAGTTTTTT
Source organism: Cyanoderma ruficeps (assembly GCA_008694505.1). Classification (NCBI taxonomy): domain Eukaryota; kingdom Metazoa; phylum Chordata; class Aves; order Passeriformes; family Timaliidae; genus Cyanoderma; species Cyanoderma ruficeps. Next base: position 4,437,015 of record VZDJ01000782.1, on the reverse strand, counting down.
AAGCAACTGCTAAGATTCAAAATCCAGTGGCATTTCTGGAAGTCCAGTAAGCACTGCACTTGCTTTAGTGAAATTGTCACCTTTGTTTCACAACAATGAAGCCCCAAAAAGCTTTTTGCAGCAGCAACAGCAGCATGGATTTTTAGCTTCCCTATTTCAGATCTGGTTTTATTCATCCGACTCTCCACATGGTAATCCTAGAAAAGCAATTCTAATGCAATACTTTCAGCATCAAATTGAGAGGTCTAATTTGTGGCTACAGCTGTGGCTTTTTATCTGTACTTCACTCTAGTGCAGCATAACACAAACTTCATAATTCTTAAAACTTCGACATGCCTCTACACCACAACAGCAATTAATTTGCTTCTTCCAGCCTCTGCCATTAAAATAAAACTGCAACATACCACAATCTGAAAATAAAACAAATTCAGTCCCAGCCCTACCCAACCCCTCTGTCATTTAAAGAAAACCCCTGCCACTTCAGCATTTAAGGAGTTGGATTTTTTTCAGAATTTTTTTTATTCATATGATCACTTTTAAAGGTTACTTATAAATCCTACAAAGTAACTTCACATTAGCACCTAAACTACAATATTAATTGAACTTTTTACAGGCACTTGGCAAAAAAAAAAAAATCTTGCCTCATCAAAACAAAAAGAAAACTTGCTGAAATGTTTTCATGTTGAACTAAAAAAACAAACAAATGAAAAAAGAAGAAATAAAAAATCCAAGCAAATCTCCACCCAACAACTGCTACACTACAAATAATTTGAGATTAAATCACAGTTTCAAAAACAATTCATAATGAAAAATATTGCTCTATAAATCTGTGAATGGGCATTTATTTGATAATGCTATCATTAGGTAAGCTAGGGTCATTAAAGCCCTTTCCCAATAACACAGTAATTGGCTTTTCATATCAAGAAAAAAGGTTTTCTTCCTTTCATTTACAAAGAAAACTCTAACAGTAAAATAATTTGCATCAGATGGACTAACACTTCCCTGTTATTTCATAAACACAAATCTCACTTCAAAGTAAATAGTATTTTAGACTTGAAATGAGTGAGTTTTTAATCAAAAAGGAAATTCAAATTAAAGCCACTGTGATTTTATTTGAACTTTTATTTACTAAGTTTACACAGCTCCATTCTATCCTTTTGGAAGCAAGTATAGCTGATATTAGTTCTCTTATGTTCCCTACTGGAGCATAGGGTAAAATCACTTGGATATTCCCCTTGGAATAAGACTAGCAAATCAGTCAGGAGTCTAAGAAGAAACACACCATTTCCAAAATGAATTTTTTTTTTAAAAAATGCATTTTGTAAAGTAATTAAACATCCTGTGCATGTGGGACCTCTCAAGAAGCTCCGTGATTTGAGAGTGGCCTCAGAATACAAGCTGTGCAATAGGAAAGAGCCCAAATATGCCACACATCTCCTCATAATAGACACACTACATTGCAAAGCATTAAGGCATGCCCTCCCAATTAACTGGACCTTTAAAGGCTCAACCAAACAGTAAATGTAGCTGTAGTGACATTCAAAACTATAATTTTAAGTTTTCCTAAATACCTGTTTAACTGTTACTTTCTATAACAGGTATATTCTAAAGGAACTTAACCCTAAAGTTTGCTACCCCAGTATCTAAATATAAATCAAGAACTACTTTTCTCAGCTGATATTCATTGTCTTCACTACTAACGTGACTATTAATTCCTGTTGTTTTAAAAAAAGGTAGGTATTGTTTCATTAATTAGTTTCACATGGTAATTTTAAATTAAGTATTGCTAAATGCGCAGTTGCACCAGCACAAACTCACATGGATAACAAGAAACATTTATCATTGGAGGCTTAAAAAAAGGAAATAAAAACAAACACAAAAAAATCCCTCACAAAAACACTCCCACCACCAGCCTTCTAGAAACAAGTCTTAGATCATAGGTTTAATACGCAACAAAAGATGAGATTGAGAGACAATAACTTTATTGCACACTATAAAATGTCTTCATGTTTTACAGACCATATGTTATTGACTCATTTCTTCCCATACACAACAGCCTTCTTCTTTCTTTTACTTTTCCATCACGCCCTTTACTCTGAAGCTATCAGCTATGCTTTTCTGTCAGACTGATACAGACCTAAGCAAGATCAAAGCATGTGTTCTCTAACTTGAATTTAGCTTTCAAGTCTGCTGCTTGCACTTCATGACACAACACGATTTTTTGCAACTTAAATTGTTTACCTTCTTCAGCTACAGCAATTAGACTAATGAGAGTTACTACCCCCCCCCCAAACAAACATTTTTTTAATCCAGTCATTTAGCCTGACAGGCTTGCCAAGCTGGTGCAGAGGGCTTTAAACTAAAGCTGCAGGGGGAGGAGAAACTCAATCCATCTCCCACAGCATACTTCTGGAAAAGCTGCCAGCCCATGGCTTGGACAGGGGCACTCGGGTGGGTTAAGAACTGGCTGGACAGCCAGGCCCAGAGTGGTGAGGAATGGTGCTGCATCCAGTTGGTGGCCAGTGGTGTCCCCCCAGGATCTGTGTTGGGCCCCATCTGGTTTAATATCATCATGGATGGCCTGGATGAGGGGATGGAGCCCACCATCAGCAAATTTGCAGATGACACCAAGCTGGGGGCAGGGAGAGTGTCAATCTCTGGAGGGTAGGAGTGCTCTGCAGAGAAACCTAGAGAGGCTGGATAGGTAGGCTGAATCCAACAAAAGGAGGTTTAACAAGACCAAGACCAACAGACCTATCTCTCAATTTGTCACATCCTTCTGGATGCCATCCCTTCCATTCAGCCTGTCAACCTCACTACATAGCTTGGTGTCACCAGCAAACTTGCTGTACACAGTCTCACGGTCCATGTCACTGACAAAGGTGTTCGACAATGCTGGTTCCATTAACGACCCCTGAGGAATGCCACTCATCACTGCTCACCACTTGGACATTGAGCTGTTGACCACAGCTCTCTGACGGTGACTTTGCACACAATTCATTATCCACAAGTTGGTTCATCAATCAAATCCACGTCTCTCCAGTTGGAGACCAGGGTACCGTGCTGGACAGTGTCAAATGTCTGCACAAGTCCAGATAGATTTGATGCCATTTGCTCTTCCCTTATCCACCAGTGCCGTAACCCCTTTGTAGAGGGCCACCAAATTTGCCAGGCCAAACTACCTTTAGGGAAGCTGTGTTGGCTCTCTTCAATCAGCTCCTTACTTTCCAAGTACCTTAGCACAGTGTCCAGGAGGATCTGCCCCATGATATTACCAGGCACAAAGATGAGACTTAGTGGCTGGTACTTCCCAAGGTCTTCCTTGTTTCCCCTTTTTCCCAAAGGGCAGGACCCTTATGACCTGTTGGAGCAGATCCAGAGGAGGGCCACAAAGATGATCAGAGGGATGAAGCACCTCTCCTATGTTGACAGGCTGAGAGAGTTGGGTCTGATCACCCTGGAAAAGGGAAGGTTTTGTGAAGACCTTAGAGCAGCCCCCTAAAGGGGGCCAACAAGAAAGACAGGGGAAGGCATATTGTGATAGGAGAAGGAATAATGGTTTTAAACTGAAAGACGATAGATCTAGGTTAGGCATTAGGAAAAATATCTTTGAGAAGTGAAACACTGGAGAGGCTGTGGATGCCCCATCCCTAGCAGTGTTCAAGGCCAGCTTGGGCAGGGCCTTGAGCAGCCTGGTATATATATATGCCCGTGGCAGGGGGACTGGAACTTGATGGTCCTTAAGGCCCTTTCCAACCCCAACTATTCTATGATTCATGAGCTGAAGCTTTTAGAATCACATCAAGAGTGGATATTTGCAATAAAGCCACAGAAGCTGTTTCACTGATAACTTTTAGTGACCCCAAAATCCTTCACGAGGATGTCCTGAAACTTTCCAGTTTACATACTATTGGCCTATACTATTAGATATGCAAATATGTATCCTTACCCAGGTACAAAAAAGTGTTGTGATTCATCTATGGGCTTCTGTTCACTGCAGCAAGGGCCAACTTGCACAGTGTTCTAGTACTCTACTCCCCTCCATAAAATTACTCATCCAAGATTGTATACAATATAAACTGCGTAAGATGTGCAGCTGTGGGGCAGAGGTTCAAGGCAAGACTTCAGCCAAGGTGAAGAGGCATCTTGCTTTGATAGGCTATCTATATTTTGACAAAACATGAAGGACCTCACACATCCTCAAGAATTCTGCCACATAGGAGGAAGAAAACATGAACTGCCAAGCGTATCATTTGCTTGTATAAAACTTTGCCACATGCCCATGATACACTCCTGTTCTGCATAAATTCTGCTGATAAGACCTTCACACCAAGGTCACACAGAAAGTCAGTGTCAGGGCTTAAAGTAGAAAATGAATGCAAATTTCTTTGCTGTTGGTTTCCATGAGGGAAGGATTTCACCACTTAACTCCCAGATCCAAGGCTAGTGCTACAGCTGGAAGAGCAGCTTCTTAGATACAAAGCAAGGAGACCAATGAACTACTGAAATGTGCAAAATCTTTGCTTCTTTAAGATATTGCATAGATTCTGAAGATGACTAAGAATTTTATTCATGAAAAATCAACCTCAAATAACTCAAAAGAACATTCAGCGTGGGAGGTTCTTTTGCAAAAATTAAATAGCAATTGTGATGAAATAGTATCTTCTACCAAGTTACCAAAGAATTTACATTTTGCTCATACTCTTACCTAACTGTAGAATCAGGAGCCATACACAAGAGATAATAGCCAAATTGTTATCTCAAGATGTAGCATTACTTCAAAACCGTGGGTGGGAGATCAGGAAGCAAAAGCAAGGTTAGTATTAAAAACAATCTTAGGACAAGATCCTTATTTCAGACCTATCCAACAGAGCTAACCTTCACCTCAGCTGCAGATCTGTACAGAGCTAATTTTAGCAATATTTCAAAAATGCTGGCTAAGTACAGAGCATGTTTGATCTACTTTTGTTCAAACTAGCTGTCATTTGACTTACCTATACCCATAGCTGATGCCTTCTGGTTTAAAACCTGGTACTTCAAAAATGCTGCCAGAAGGTTACAAGAAAGGTTATTAGCACAAACCAGTATTTGCTAAGTATGCTTTTTTTGTATTCTTTCCTTCTCTCTCACCTGTGCTATATTCACAGGAATGTGACTTTAATAAGCAAAGCGATAAGCTTCTGCCTTTAAGGTGCACTATCTAGAAGTTTTGTGAACATCAGCAGGTAAATACTTCCAACTCCTCCAATTCTATCACTAGAATATGTGTATTTTAAGGATCTTAATTTCCAAAGCTGTTGATAAGTTTTGGACTCAGTGATCCTTGTGAGTCCCTTTCAACTTATAATATTCTGTGATTAAATCTGTGATTACTTTGCTCAAACACAAATGAAAAAGAAGACTCAGCTATGTCCTGGTTTCACTTTTAAAATGTACAAAATCAACTCTCCTATTTAAAAGGTCATTAAAAAAGCATTAAAACAATCCATTTGTTCAGTTGAAGAGATCAAACACTGACTAACTCCATCAGTTTAGGACAATGTGCTATTATGTTTCAAAGTCACATGTAGCACATATCAAATGAAACGTCAGAGAAGCAAAGCATTTAAATGCATATTTGACATACTTTTTGCATCTCAGTACATTTGACTTCTCAATAGGGCTGTGGGTGGGAGAGGAAAAGGTTGGCTTCTTATGGATTTGAGTGTAAAGGCATCATTTGGCAATTTAACATTCATCAGATGTTACAACTGCCCACTGCTGGACGCTGCCACATACAGGAAAAACACATACCAGAGATCACCATTCTGCATATTCAGAAGGAACACTTACAATCACTGTCTCCTCAGACAGCAGCATTATACAACTCTCATGCTGCAATACCAACATGAGTAATTCATCATTAAACTTCTGAGCCATTCATTCATATTTCTGCATAACAATATTTACCATTCTCGAGTACCCCGTGTCACTGGACTTATATCCAGCCTCAAACAGTGGGGGGGGTGGTAAAAAAAGAAAAAAAAAGAAGCACCATATTTTAAAATGTCCAAAGCTGCTGCTGCTGCCTTTTTGCAAATTAACTTCTACATTAGCTACTGGTCAGCCAGACCAACGTTTCTGTCACATTTTGTCTCCACTTCTGTAAAGGATACAAAACCCCATATTTAACATCTGTTGATTAATGTGTGTATACACCCCTCATCTTAGGCTCTACAAAAGACTAAAGATGCTTTAAGATCATAAAGATGCTAAGCCAGGTGCACCAAATGCAGATGTAGATGCCTGAACTCTGTGTAACATTAAAACAGCAGTTTGTTTGCGTCTGACATAATTTCACAGAAAAAAATAACTATATTCATGGGTAAAGTTCCTGTAAATCATTCATTTTCCCCAACTCAACCCTCACCTTTACCGTAATGAACAAAGCCAAACTTCAGATTTCCATCTGGATGTTAATCAAATACCACCACAGCCATTGCTTAACATTGCTCATTTGGAGAGCTCTTTGAGGATATAAAAATCATTACTGACAATTTGCAAATGAGGCATGTGAGAATTAGAAGAAGGGTAGAATCAGTAAGTGAGAGACAGGGCTGATCAACCTCTGAATGTCAGTGCACAAGACATGAAAACTATGAATGTACACTGAACTGGCTAATATTGACTTCTGCTTGTTTGAACATTCCTCCAATTTGTTTCCAAGAAAAAAATGAAAGTAAAAGCAGAAAAACATTACCAAAAGCAGGTTAACAAGATTACATTAAACTTCAACAGGCATTTGAGTAAAATTTAAATGCCTTTAATTTGATTTAATGTACTTAACTAAGGAAGTAAAGAAACTAAAACTAAAGCCACTTAAATTCTGCTTAATGTCCTTGTATAGGAGTACTATGTAATTTAATCCACTTTCAAAGCATATCTTAGACTGGATTCATTCTTCTAAGTGTTCCTATGTAGATAAACCTTCAGCATATGCTAAATGCATAGGCAGCTTTCTCAAAGAAGATAAACTATCTTATACTTAGCATAAAAGACAGATTACTGATGAGTTGTTGGTGACCTATAAATTCCCTTATAATACACCAATACCATACTTACATACACTTAAGTAATGGAATTCAGATAAACTGAATATCAGATTCAATATTTCCTATTTACTGGAAATCAAATATTTATTTTTAAGCTTGTAGCAAAAAACAGATTCAAAGCCTCAACCAGACCTCTCAGTTTTACTGTCCCTTAAATCCAAAGGAAAGATTTCATATTGACATCTGATCTTTTATCTACTACTGTCAAGACTGATATTTGCTTACAGATGGGATGATACATCTTGTTAAATTTAATTTCATGTAGATTTCTTAACTTCAGAGAAATAAAATGTGCCTCCCTCGCCAAATCTGAGGTTCAATGATGTCAACCTTGCAGAAGGTTTTTGGAGGGCATAAGAAGTGTGCTGACTCTTCTGTGGGCAAAGCTTCCTCATGTATATAAGAGTCATGTCTAGAACCTTTCACCAAGACAACTGAGTTCTCTCTGTATGGGAGGCAGACAGCAGCTTACAAACTTATTTGTGAAAGGCAGGAGGGCTCTGGCTTGCAGCTCTGAACAGCTGGAAGTGCACAACTACAGCTGGACACGTACTTCTTCCTAAACTCATCTTCTCACAACATCCACCGCTCCACAGCAAAGCCACAGAAACTGTTCTGTAGGCCAGGTCCTGCATGCAGCTCACTGGCAAACACCCCACCTGAGTCATCCACTAACTTACAGAGAGGTGGGCCCCAAAAGGAGCCAGCACCAGCAGCCACAGCTGAGGTGAAACCTGAAACTCAAGCAAAGAAGTTCTATTAGGCTTGGTTACAGGTCACCCAAAGAGGAAAACAGAAAACCGCCTTGCCCTATCCAAGGGGGAAACGGGTCAGTGGCCAAAGGTGGAGGCGAAGGCAAGGAGGCTCAGCTATAAAAAAGTGGCAGGAACTAATGCACAGCAAGCTGGTCTAATTTGATGTCTTGGTCTAATTGTGAGAAACCTCACAATATGGTCAAATAATGAAAGTAAAACACTTATTTTTATAAGTTGTGGAAGCTTGTACAGAAGACTATAAAGCATGTTTCCACTAAGATTTTAGCTTAAGCTAGTTAAATGAAGAACCCACCCCTTTTCATAGTTAATTCAAGGATACAGATGAAACTAGAAATGCATCTCCTCCCACTCCTATCACCAACCCCCAGAGAAAAATATTTAAATAGCAGAGATTTGTAATCTAGAACAGAGAGCAGTATTCTCTGAAGTATCATCTAATTTAAATAAGTCTCTCTCATTAACTTAAAGACATTCTAAACACTTCATCAATGCTTTGTTATTTTATGTGCCATTTCACACTACATCACCCCAGCATTAGTATACACATTTCTATAGACACAAATGTGTAATCATAGATTTACGGTATTCAGTCAAATCATGTATTTGAAATAGTAAATTTATTCTTAATACCAGTAATATATTCTGTAGCTATGCAGTTGCTTTTTTTGCTGCAGCTCCATTAACTGAGTACTCTACACTGTTTGAAAAGTCACAGAATTCCTGAATAATTTTAACTGCATACATGCAAATAATCTCTTCTAAATTCTTATGTGGGTCCTTGTTACAGAATTAAATGCTTGACTACTCTTTGTGCATTTATTTTCACAGTGCCTTTCTCAGACAGTGATACCAGACAGCATTACCTAATAAATCAAGAACAATAATACTGAATAAAGAACTAGTAGGTAATCACTACCTTTAGAAGCATAAAAACATAAGAGAATACAGCAGCAAAATCAAGATTCAAATGGATCCATGATAGTTTAAATTTACTCAACTTTGAGAGCAAGAAGAAAAACTCAGGATCTTACCCTGTGACATGATCCCAAACCTCAGTTGCTCTTGTGAGAATTACTTTGGGTTGGAAAGGTCAAAAAGATACAGCTTCTCACCAAACATGCAAGCAATATGAATGTGACATGAAAAGCATTCATCCTGTGCCTATTAAATGTACCTGGGAACAAAATCTGGCATAAAACAAGGATAAGCATAATGCAATTTAACTGAATATGTGCAAGATGATAACCCAGAGAAATGGATCCTTTTATTCCATCACATGCCTGGAATAACTACTAAAACTGTGCTGAAACACAGCTGGATAACTCAGAGAGCTCATGGGGTGTATGCAGTATAACATGGAGCAGATGCAACTAGAACTGTTCACTGCACAAAACACAAAGTATTTGCAAATACTCGTGTCACACCAAGAGGTACAACGCGAATTACAGCACCATTGCAATAGCAAACTAGTCTCTCTTTCCTGATGTGACTTCTTTGATTAAGCTTGGAGAATATTCACTCCCTGACTGGAAGAGATGGCATTTGAAACAGGCTCCTCCAGAGGTAAAAGGGTATCCGTGGTGAGGAAATACAGGAAGTTGACATGGAATGAAATAGCCATTAGCACAGGTGGCCTGACAAGGCACAGATGCCTCTTAAAGCCTTTGGCTGGAACTTCACCTAAAGATAGTTCTAAGCTCAAGTCACACTGTGATTTCACCTCTAATCTGTGAGATAAGGCCACCCCCTTCAGAGGTTACACCAGTAGAAGAGAACTCCTGTGTGGAGGATATGGGGTCAGCCCTCCACAGGCCAGCCAAGATGTGACCGTGCTACACACCTGCCACACAGCTTGGGTGTAGTTGCAGTGCCCTGATAAATTCCCAGTTCAGTGTGGATTGATGTTCTCCCCACAGTCTTTTTACAATAATTTTGTGAACACAGGCTTCAGCAGAAGGAAAAAAGTAGCCAGCAACAGCAAATTAATTATAAAGCAGCAGAAATGCTTTGTCATGCCTAGATTCAGAGCTATATAGAAGATAAGGGTAAGGAGATCAATCAGTTCCCCAACAACAACTATCTTGAAGGGGCAAAGTTTATCCACCTTGACCCAGCTGGCTTCACAGCTATAATGAACTATGTAATATGAGGTGCCATCCAGCCACCACTGTAATGGCAACATATCTTGAACCTCAGTGGCATAATCAATTAGGAAAAAGAAAAAAGGGGGGGGGAGCAAAACCCCAGAAACAAAAAACCCAACGAAAATACCCTCCCCAAAACTGTCAAGACCAAAAAAACCCCATAGAAACATAAGAAAATCTACCTGTAAGATACCTAATTCAAAGCATTTTTTCTAGTGCTAGACTGCATTGTGTAATTACTGCTTTGCGAAGTGGATAAAAAATAGGGACAAGCAATATAAAAGACACTTCTATGAGATTTGTGTAAAAACAGGCAATTATGTGGATATAAATTATTTGATTTGGTATTTATTAAGTACCTATAAAGTGCTGAGTGCTATTCAAATTACAAAGAAAATTGTCTTTTGCTTTAAGAGACTGACAATCTAAATGACAAAAGGGAATAGACGAGATGCAGCAAGAAGCCAGTGATGAATGAAGAATATTTTGATCATGTTTTGGATTTGATTGCTTCCTGTCAGCACCTCTGAGCTAGAGTTCTTGCTGCAGATTTGCTGACAAGTAGGTAAGTGTGGTGGAACAGAATTTGGTAAGTCATTTCAGACACAGAAGTAACACAGAGAAAGCCAAAGTCTTTCTCTGAAGATGAAACAAAACCCAACAAGCTTGGAATCACTATTAGTACAGTGAGGAGAAGCATGAAGGATGCCTTAAGTAGTCTGAAGAAAGTGTATGACGAGGATGGAAAACTGAAGGAACCCGATACTTAGAATATAAACTTAAGACAGAACTGCTGTAAGAAATTCCAGCTGAAGCTGCTGTAATGGTAGAAAAACTGACCAGAACAACCCTGCTTTCCAAAACTATTAGAACAAGCAACATGGCTATTCAGGAGACTCATCTGATGATAAAGGAATTCAGGATCAGCTGTTTAGTGTAATACAAATAGTTATGCAGTTAGGAAAACAAAAATCAATCATTTTTTATGGCAAACCTCTCAGCCTTGGGAGTATGTTCATTACTAGAGGTCCAACATGTCACATTTCTCTATAAAGTTTGCGAGAGAACTAGCCAAGACTTCCTTTGGCAGTGTAAAAGCAGTGCTGTCACAGATGAACTTCACACAAATGGGGCTTTGTTTTATCAATAGATGTCTTTTCCCCCCCTACTCTGAAATCCTCCACCTATACCAGCTTTCTCCCTTTCTCATCACTTACAAACATAAGAGAGACTAAGACATTGTTTGTTTGTTTTCTTTACTTGATTGGAGACTAGTTTTTCTCCAGTTTGGTGGTACTCCAAGTGAAAAGGACAGCAGATACACTCTTGGCAACTGTAGAGGGTGGTTTTCTTTTTTGTTTGTTTTTCCATAAAACACTTCACTGTGCTAGCTTTCTGAGTAACCTCGGAAATGATATGCTTTTTCTGACAGATGACAGCAGAGTGGAATTAATAAACAAATTAGGCCCATATGAAAGCGTGATTCATACACAATATCACAACTCCAAAGAATAAGGTGGTACGTGACTACCAAAGAGGCCATCACTACACAGATCCACAGAATATTGAATTGGAAGGGACCCACAAGGCTCATCCAGTCCAACTCTCAATTATACATAAGCCTTCAAATGAAAATTGCCTCCCAGACTTTCATAAAGCTTTTTCCAGCTCTTCAGCACTTAACAGTTGCTGTAAAACTCTTCTAGCCACAGAAGAAACCCTCTTATAAGGAAGCATAAAGGTCTAGCATGAAGCTAAGTTGAACAGAACCATCCCCTTACAGCACCTCAGACACAAAAGGGTATCACATGGTTCCACGTAAACCATATAAAAAAGAAAGAGAGTTTCAGAAAAGTTCAATTTTCAGACTTTTCTTTTTACATTAAAAAAAAAAAATCCAGAAGGATGCAAGCAAGCACAAAAATCTGTAATGGTAGCAACGCTGTTACTGTAGAATTCACAAACCACTGTTTCCTCCTAAGTCTGGCTACAGTACAAAAGGTTGGTAACATGCACTCCTGTGGAACAGTCTGCACTAAGGACAGGAGGATGTGATAGCTACTCTGGTCCAAACACCACTACAGCAAGGGGTTTAAGGCAGGCAGCAGAAGTGCTCAGTCAGTGTGTGTAACAGATCACACTGCTAAAGGATTTTCATCCTGAGACCTTGCACTCGAAGCAAGGAGCTGCTGCTGGCACCGCCAACCAGAACAAACGTAAATGACAAACGGATGTCACACCCAGAACAAGCAAACTTCAACACACCACAACTACACAGAAAAAAGTTTATAAACAAAACCCCTTGTTGCTTCCCCCTCCTCTCTCCCTTGTCCAGCCCTAGGGGATGAAGGGGATTACTGCAGAAAGCCGAAGAGATTGGCAGTGTGACAGGGCTAGGAATAGGAAATCTAATAGATATGGGAGACCTGCCTCGGCGACTGGCTCAGCTTTTGACCCACTTAAAGAACTTGGCCAAACTGCTTTTTGGTGCCACTTCTCCTCTCCCTGACTCTGCATGACCTGATTCTGTATGATCTTACCCAAACAGGCCAATATCTTCAAGGCAGTGACTGCCTCCTGTTAATTTTGGTGGAAAACAGCCTATAGGCCTGCATAATATTTTAGTTTAAAAAAAAAAGGGGGGGGGGGGGTTGATTTGCTGATTTTACTAGGATCTGCTATGCCAAGAATAAAATCATCTTTTCACTTAAATAATGAAAAATTCCCACACAGTTAAACCTGTTAATATTATTTAAAAATATGTACAGCTGGAAGAGTGGCATGTTGCTCCATTCACAAGTTTGCTGCATCTTTACTGACGCCTACGATCTCCCCTATAGGTCTATTTACAGAGGCATTTCCCCCAGGGGCCAAGTTTTTCATTCATGTCCTTTCTTCCCCCTTCTCTCCTGCTTTATCCCTTCCCTCTAGCAGAGCCCTTCAGTCACATTGGGCAAAGCATTTGTGGTGTGACATGGGGAACTGATCCAAGCCTCCAGCAAGCAAAAAAATAAGCTGAATAAAACGAAAAAATTTATTTTTAACTTGGATGGGTTCCCAGACTGAGCTTATTCCCCACCACAACAGGTGTATCAACACACCTGGGGAAGAAACTGAGCAAACCAAGCTTCAACTCTTGCTGACATAACTACTGCTGACAAAGTCAAATGTATATATTAGTAGGATAAGAACATTTTTTAAATATTAATATTGGATTGGGGGTTCTTGAACTGGGGAAATCTTTAAACATGGACTTAATACATATTCCTTATGTTGTTCACAGTTTCCTTTGCCAGTTTGGCTAATTATACGATATTTAAGTTTAAACATATGTTGCCTCCCTTGCAGTGAATCCTCTCCTCCTACATGATACAGCAGTGAAGTCATCTTGCTGACTTCAAGTCGAATCCTGCACCCTCCTCAAGTAGGTGGGCATCTTTAGCTTATCTGGAAAGCAGTCCAGCTCTGGGAGCACAGCCATTCTCGTTGCAATAAGCTACCAAGAGCTTGACCACAAAAGATATCCTGAAATACATCTTCCAGATGCTCTGTGCATAAGAACCAGCATAACTTCCGCCATCCTGAACATATGGTTCTTAAAACATGTAACAGATGCTCAGGATGCATCTGCACTGGAGTGAAAGGTGAACCAGCAGACCAGAGTCTTTTCATCTCCTTCCTTCCATACCATCACCGACTGACTTTAAAAGGCTTAGAGGTTTTCTTCTTAAAATCAAGACACATAAGATATAAGGAGATTCCAAATGTAAGGAAGTGGCAAAAGAATGTATTTAGAAGGGCAAAGAATCTCGCAGCCCTTTACGAACTTTCATGCGCTGCAGACAGGAAAATCTCTTTCAGTTACTGCGTTCCACATTACAACAGCCTTTAGTAAGCAGAGAAGCAGAGTACACCACAATAGCTGTGTTTCATTAGCTTAGCATAGCAGAGTATAGGATTTAAAGGGAATAGACAGCAGCTGAAAATAATTGCATTAAATTAACATTAACCCACAAACCCAGAAGAGGCATATAATATTCAGGACTGCTACAGAAGCGGTAACCCAGAATTAATGTCTGTAAAAGATGAACAATCCTGCTCTAACTGGGATTCAGACTCCTAAAGGAAGAAAGTTGACCTCAAATAGTGTTCCCTGAGGTGGGGGGAAGGAAAGAAAGGAAAGCATAGCCTAGTTAAAAATATCAGTAGGTAGGAACACAAACTGTAAAATGATGTGGTTCCCAAAAGACTGACATTTTTTATGGTTAATACACACATTCCCACACATTCCTTCTCAAAAGGACTTTGAAAATAAATCTAATTTTAAGATCTGTAAATGAGATGGACGTGAGAATTTAAACACTTAGGGCAGAAAAGACAAAACCTCAGAGACTAAAGCAAGAAAGGCAGCTGAGACTGGAGTGGACTAAAACACAGCCAAGAGTGACAGCTATATTTCAATTGATGACTGTACATTTCAACAGTCCGTGAGTCTTGATCCTACAAGGGCTTAAAGTAGAAGAATATCAACAAAAAAAAAAGGTCCTGAATTAATCTAAAGTGTTAGAATGGGGAGACACATAAACTCAAGGGAGCATGCTCAAACTGAAGAGGAAATTCATGCTAAAAATGGGGAGGGGAAGTAATTACTTAAAAAATTTGAGAGATACTGACTTACAGAACCTTCTCATTTCATCTATGAGCAGAAGAAAGTCACAGTGCTATTGGCCAGGAGGAAAAAACGTGACCTCCAAGTTTTTTCTCCCAGCACCGGCAAGAAGAGTCAGCCTGGTCAGGCCCTTGGCTAGCTGCCGGTCAAAAAGAAGAACTAAGCCACCAGCTGAGGCCTGAGGAAAGTTAGAAGCTGCTATCAGACCAGCTCTAAGACCTCATCTGGTGCCTTGATAACCTCTGACCATCAGAATTTACATGGCTCCTCCAACTGGAGATAAATTCTACTTCATGAGCAAGCCAGAATTTAGAAACAATTAACATCCTATTTTCATTAACCATCATGTTCTTCCCTTCTGCATCCCTGCAGAATTTAAAATGTTTATAAAAAGACAAAAACCAACCTGTGGACTTTACAGTTACAGTAAAACGTAGCAACATGAGTTTGTGCTTTAGGATGTTCTAAAGCTCCAAACAACTGCCTAGCAAACACAATATTAATTTGTAATCCATCCTTACTGGACAGTGAAAATTTCTTTTTAGTTGAGCTCTTCATTACAGCAGGATTTTATAACTGTTCCTCTGTATTTGTCTACCATCTGCACAGCACTTTCCCATATGGATATACAGTACCTTTTTTTTTTGGTTTTGTTAGGTCTCCTTCATTAGCAATACTCTTTCATGAGCAGAATAGCACTGCCTAAAAGTGTCGAAAATATAATGCTTCACTGGCATTTTGAAGCTTTTAATGTTTAAAGTGAGTGCTTACCAGTATTTTTATTTAAACACTTTGATAAAATTGCTAGAGCAGCCTGAATCTCACTTATCTAGAGGTTTCTACAACTACTCCGACAATGAGGCTTTGTGTAAAATCACACCCTGCAAGTTTCAGGGTAGAAGTCAGGTAAGTTAAGAGATGACAATCTAATTTTAGTACAAGTTTTGGCTTTCAGGGCTTTCATTTCATTTTCCCTTAAAAAAAGCAAAAGATTGTTTTCTCATACATTTGTCTAACCAAAGAGAGCAAAGAGCCTCCATGGGAGCAGCAGGGGTAAGGCAAACCCATCAGAATTCCTGGTGCAGGTCTCTAGCTGTTTAATCAGGTTCACCCCAGAACCTTTCCCCTAGAATTTCTGCTCTGCCCCATTTCCTACTTTCAAAAAACTTGTCTGAACTTTGCATCTTTGGGACCTCTATTGCTCTATGGACTTGGTTTGAATCAGTTGACAATAAAAAAGTAGAGCAGAAAAGGAGAAAAGAGACACAGATCCCTCATATAGAAGCTGTTGCTGTTTCTTGGGGTACCAAGCTAAAACTTCAGAGGATGGCAGGAATGACCCAATTCTTTCAAGCAGCAGATCTGCTTGCTCTCCATACCTAATAAAACACCTTGCCAGCAGAAATCCATCCTGAAGTTTTGGCCTAGCATGCTGGAAACACCAGTTATACCCAAGGTTCTCTTTTATATGTGATTTCAGCTAATACTTCCATTTCATTGCACAAGATCTCCTTTCAGCCTTAGCAAAACGGATCATATTTGATCAACGTTATCATCAAATAACTTTTCAAATAAATAAGTTAAAAAACTCTGTAGATGTTGCTATTCACTCTTACACTTCCATCAGTTATTTGCATAGTCATTCCCACTCTGATTTAATCGTTCCTTTCATGATTGTCTAAGTCTACACTGAAAATGAGACCAGTAAATCAAACTAAGCACTTGGCAGGCATGTACTGGTGAGATCACAGCAAGATCCTGGAATAGCACAGGCACTCTCATATGGAAAAGGCTTGTGGAGTTCCCATGCAGTTCAAGTAACCATCATCTGACTCAATGAGCAATACTGAGACGGACACAGCCCTCTGTGGAAATTGGCTATTAACTGGGTGAACACCCAGGGAGGGGGCAGAACTGGCATCCAAAGCTTCACAACTGATGTGTCACATTATGTGACCTAGCCACTTTACTGCATTAATAAAACCAGCATAGATCAGAGCTTTTTTAATCTAATCACATGAAGCTTAGAGGTAAAATGTTAGAAGCAAGAATACAAAGTCCCCATTAAAAGGCAAGCCCGAATACACAGAGAGGGTTTCATTTCTCTGACTTTCAGTTCTCTGGCTAAATAAAATACAACATTTTATGAGGTAGAAAAATAAGGTATTGTTTAGAAAAGGTGCACTTGGCCCGAGGAGAATCACAAAAGAATTACTTAAAATGTGTTTGTGATTCATCATGGTTCGGTAACTTCTCATGAATGATAATGTGTTTCAGGGAGATGGAAAGGCTTGTGCAGGTGTGACAGAAACAATTAGTCAGTTATTAGTAAGTGCTGGCTTCACTTGCAGCCATGCTGCTGGAGCTCCACATTACCTGTAGGCCTGCCAGTAACTCTCCACATGCTGCGGATATTTAGAACCGCCAAACAGGCAGGACAGCAAGTTATATCTGCAAACACTCATTTCTCTCCCCTCATTTTGCCTGCCTCCATGATAAAATTTGCAGTTAAAGTAAAATGCTACATGGTTAAGACTTCACCTTGCTTTAGTGTAACTACTCCCTTCATCAGTAGCTTTACAGATAGCTTTACAGCAACCAATAAAACTTAATTCTGTTTTAACACTCTGGAGATCCACTCATTTCCACAGGCCTTGCAACAACATTTAGAGAAAATCTGCAGATGTGTTGCCTATTACCCTGATATTTGGCATTCCTTCCTAAAGCAGAAGTCAGAACAGCATGGAGGACTGTATAATTTAATTTCCTTTCAGCTTTTAAGAAAATAAGCCAAGATCCCTTAATTACAAATGATGTTCAACACTTAAAAGGCGACCCTCCAACAGATACTTAGGAAACAAACCCCAGCATTTTCTGAGAGCAACAGTATAATCCAAGCAATCATGCTCCAACAGCAATCCATAGATGTGTTTACAGCAGCAAAGAGCAGCCTGGCTTTGACTCTGTGCCTCGCTACACACTCGAGACACACAACTGCTCCAGCATAATGTTCAGCCTCACTACGAGACAGACATCACAATTTTTGTAGCATAGTCAATCTCTGAAATGAATAGCAAATAATTCACTAGTGGCTGAATTTATTAGCTATACAAAATTCTCAGGGTCAAAGGCCAGTGAAATGAGATGAAAACCATTAAACCAGCAGACTTCAGGTTCTTTTGATAAAGAGCACAGCTATATGCCTGTGTCCTTTATCCAACCACAGTTCCAATTAAATTTGCAGGAACTCAGTTTTCATCTGGTTTAGTGGCTGATTTCTTAATATTCACTACCACTAAAAAAATAAGCATAGACCCTGCTGTGCTGTTGTACTGCAGGTTTGCACACATGCATGTGTGTGCATGCATATAAAAGCTAAATATTTTGATTAAAAGAATGCTTCCTGAGTGCAGACTACAATCTCTTGTCTAAATAGCAATAATCTTCATAGGAAGGCTTTCCAAGCTGTTCAGAATGTAGCTGTGGTCAGAAGCATAGCTGCAGCTGCACAAGATGGGTGCTTCCCACCCGGCTGATCTGACCTGTGCATTTATTTTCTCCATCATTATTCATACCTGCACTGCAAAAAAGAATATGACCCATATCTGTCTTGATTTGTGCTGAATTAACACGAGCAAAAGTTAAGTTCGTATTTAATTGTAATTTAATAAGAATCTTTCCTGTCTTCACACCCACCCACCCACCTTAAAGGACCCAGAATAATCTAGGATTGGCCTTAAAAGCTCAAGAGCTTCCTTACTCCCACTGCAGCCTTATGGTAGACAACCCGTAATGCTGTCTGCTGAGGATTCAAACAGGCTCTGCAACAGCAGACAGAAAGCATGGAGAGGGAAGAAATAAAAAGAAAAGGAATGAGAAAGCCCAGTGACCATTCTGAAGCAGCAGCCAGTCTCAATGCCTCCTGACCTGCAGGACAATCTAAGGTGCTTCACCATTCTCCCCAGAGGATGCAAAGGTTGCTTGCAAACTTGTCACAGTCCTGCCCTGCCACCAGATAGTGATCCTGCATCCAGCTGGGCAATGTATTCCATAAAAATGAGCATGTGTTAGAGCTGTGGAGGACGGAGGAATACTTACCTAATGAATGTGCCATTGTGTCCCGCTCTTCTACTCTCCAGTCAGTTGTAAGTTATACAACAGCTCAGCACACTCAAACTCAGTTTCCATATGCCTGACAGACTAAGCTTGTGTGACTTTGTGTGGGGGAAGCCCCCCAAAATTACATATCACATAGATTTAAATTCCTAAACTGAAACACTAGAGATCACACATTCCCACTTTCAGGCTTATCTTGCAAAAAAGACAGGACCTAAATAAACTCGACAATACCTTCCCCTCCCCTTTTAAGGCCTGCTAATGCTTTCCCCTTCCACTTGTTTTATTTCTCTTTTCTCCTCCTTCATTCAAACTTATTCTACCATCATCAAAAGCTTCAAGGAACCTGAATGTTTTTTCTACCGTTTGTTTGCAATGCCAAGTTCTGCCTTTCACTGCCAGTCTTGGTATCCTCCCCCCACCCCTCCAGTAGCCCTTCCTCAACTATAATCCATTCTTTCAAGAGCTGCATTTTCTGTTGATAGTGCCAGAGGCCAGGAAGGCTCGAAGGCTCCTGGCAGTACAGTTCCAACAGAGTCTGAAACGGAACAATCTTTTTTTTTTTTTTTTTTTTGGTAAGAGGAGATAAGGAAATCCAAGACATGGTTTTTAAAATGAGAATAATAATACTAAAATAATGCCTCTGGCGTTGGCAGCTTTTAAATATAAACACATAAAATTTCCTTTCCAAAGGGGCAGGTAACATACAATGCTTTTCACCAGTAATGAATACCTGCTCCTCCTACCTACATAAAATCCTCTGCAGAATAGAAGTAAAACATTACATTGGTGATTCATATGCTCACAGATGTAAATAACATCCTAGTATTTGTAGGCCATTTCTGCAGAAGCAAATGGTGAGGCAAAATGCTACAAATTTCTGCTGGTTCTTCCTAATACAGTCTTGCTCTTCTTCTAACAACTGTGCAAGGCGAGCCATTGACAATTGCAGAATGACACCTTTTTTTTTGTCAGAAATACTTCAAAATAACTACCGCAGAAAGACACATTATTTGATGCCAATGTCTCAACAACCCGATCCTTTTGTCTGCAAGGGTAACAACAGGGAAACGGCTGCTCCCAAGACAAAGTTGCTCTACTAACACAAGATGAGAGAAACTCCTTCTCTTCTTAAATACTTACTCTGCTTTAGTAGCAGACCAGTGGGAAAGAAGCAGATAACTTCTTCCCTTGAGGTATCCATATTGTTCTGCAAATAGCAAAAGCCTTTGAAATTATCACATGTATCACACTCAGCTTTCACTGATTTCCTGAGTTCCTCAATGGGACCAGAAGCAGCTGAAGACCAGTTTTAGACCTTAGAAGGGAAAAAGTAACTCTGCATATTTAAAGTTTGCATCAATTTTCTCACACAATTAAAAGAAAAGTGCCTTCTCTTCTTCGACCTAATTTTCTTCATTCAAGACTTTAAGTGCTGAACTGTGACTATGTGGACTAATTCTGTGCACAAAGATGTTACACACAGCTCACAACTGGAGAAGCAGTGTTTACACCACTGTGTAACTGCAAGAACTCTCTTTCTTCTACTTCTTAAGGCCAAACTCTAGAGGTGTAGCACAACTGTACTGAGTGACTTTATTTTAGCAGGAGAAACTGAGTTATGCAAGTTGTTCAGAATTATTTGGCTAACATTTTTAGTGGAAGTATTATGGCAAGTTACTACCAGCTTTCATTGTACAAGACCAAGATAACCCATGCACAGCTTTCTCCATCAAGATTCAAAAAGCTACAGATTAAGTTTTTCATGTGAAATAAACAAAACAAACAAGCCAACCCCAAACCAAACACACACATAAAAACCCCAAACATTCAGAGGGTTTTTTTCAGTTTCAAGTGTAGATATCCCAACATGAAACCAGTATGAATACAAAACAGAATATTATGGAGAATGTCAAGGGTTAGTATTTTTCAACTAAACCATACTGCTACTTCATGGTCTTTTATCTATGGACAACCTTTATTACAGAACAACCTGCTCTAATTCAGAGAGGAAAGAGAGTGGCCCTTCTATCTCCAGAGTGTCTTTATGTACACTTCTTTAAGAGCTCATGTCAGTTGTCCAGTAGTATTTTAAAACCACCTGTGTTCATTTCCATTGACAAAGTGCCTTCTAAAACGTTCTTGTTTCTTTGACTTCATGCTTACTAGGCTTTGTGCCACCATCAGAATAAAAAAGGAAAACAATAGCACATTTCTCAAACTGAATTTGACACTTTTTAAATGCTTTTTTTGCTTTTAGCATATACTAAGAGAGTTTGAGAATTTCTGCCTACAGTTGATATGTCGGTTTATTCCATACAAATACTGGACGGTCAAACCTAAATGGAGCTGCCCTGAGCTTTTCCCAGTGTCTGGTGGAATTCCACAGTATAATTCAATAGAGCAGTTCAGTTCTGCCTGTATCCAAAAAAAATTGATTGCAGATCTTTTCTGCCCTGTTTGGCAATCATTTCACCAAAGCACTACAATTACAGCAGGAACTCCATATTACAATCTGGCACATGCTGTCCATGCTGTCCCCAGGGAAGGCAATTCCCAGCTTTTATCCAGAAAATAGCTTGCAAATATATCTCTTTGTGTCTATCCTTGTATTTTTTAAATTAATGTTGAGAAGATGCTCAAAACAACCTCCAAGCTTCCGAACCACTTCAGGTTATCTTCACCAATACAGAACACAACCCTGTCTTGCTCCCACTTGTAACTTCTCCCATAGAACAAGTGAAGATCAAGTGAACACACTGATCAGACTTACCTTTCTCTTTTGGTAAATACAGTAAATTAAGAGGTCTTGCTGCAGCTCTCACAAACTAGCATTTGACTGATTAACTCTTTTTTCCAGTGGTACTACCTTTGAAAAGAAACAATAGGTCCTGGAGTTTGGCCTAGATGATCTTTAAAGGTCTCTTTCAACCCAAACTGTTCTGTGACCCAGATTAAGTTTTAAGAAAGATATTTTTCTCCCAAGGCTTCTCTAAGCCATGCCTCTTGTCCCATGCAGTGTGCATATGAAATGACAACACACATAGGCCACCATACTGAAAACCCACAACTCTCTTTCCCCTTGGCTACTACTGATAATGCAGTTCATTACATGCATAGCTGTAATTATACATCCATAGCTAACATTTGTCTATCTTGACACAGAGGAGGCTGCTGGAAACAGACTAGGATGAAGAAGCTAGAAGATGCAGAAAACATTTTATGAGCCCTGTCACCTGGTTTTATGCACTTCTTACCAGAATCTGCACTGTGTGGCACACCTGAATTCCCCTCTCCATCCTTTCCCCTCTCCATCCTTCCTGTTGGAACATTGGAGGGCAGCCATCCTGAGGATGCACTCACTCAGGGCACCAGTTTTCACCAGATGCGAAACTACATTCTTTCAATGTCAAACCAGTGATTTACAATGTTTCATCAATCACATTAAAACTACATAGTTGCACAATGTCCTTCCACTGAAGTTACCTATCTCAGAGACAACCCGTATCAGAAAACACTGGTCCTGCCCAGGTTCTGTCTGAATTCAAAAGAAAGACATCAGCAGTATGAAAACTGTGCTGACTCAGGCTTATCATTTCCAAATTAAATTAAACCTACTGGTTCTCCTAAATGACCCCAAATTGCTAGCCTGAGAGACTACCTCTTCCTTCAATCCACATCCACGGCTGGGGCTTCTTTGTTACAGAGGAGACAGCTACCCACAGGACATTCTCTAAAGGGGGCCCTCAACCCTGAATTTCAATAGATCAAGAGGAAAAAGCCTCAAGACAGGAAAGCAAGGCTTATCCCCTTAGCCAAGCTTATGAAGACCAATGAAAATAGTAAGAACAATTAGTTGGAAACAAAGGACATAAGGGTTGACTTAAGTTTGATTTTCTAGTCTATTTTGATGGTTCTCTATGTGCTGATTTAGAGGAGGGAAGTCCAATTGCTTTTTCCTCTATGCCATCATTCCTTTAATTAGAAAAAAGTAGTCTATAGGCCAGTACAGGGTTTTTTTTCTTTCTTCATACATTAATTATACAGAATTAATTCAAAGTTAAAACCCTCTCCATCTCTAGAGTGAAATTAATAATTTTACAAAATTTAAGAAATTTGAAGCATATAGAAAAAAAATCTTAAAACCTACTGGTTTAATTTCAATCCACACACCGTTGAATCGTGGATGGTTTGATCCCTCTGGCCTATGAGCCGAGAGACCAATTTAAAATCCCAGTGTAAACAACCCAAGACCATTTTTTATGTATTTGTTTCAAAACAGAACTCGAATTCCAATTTGGATTGAAAATTATGCAGATTTTTTTCCCCCTTCTGCAGACATTTCTCCTTTATCATAATATGTCTTCTGATTCATTTACAGCTGCAGGGGATGAAGTCTTTGCAACCTCTATCTTCCAGAAAATCATGCCAACACAGCATGACAGGAACAACTCTTGTTACCCCAACACACACCCAGATACTCTTCCAACAAGCTAAATTCCTAAGGTAGCTGAAGGAAAAAATGGGCTATTTTTAGCAGGTCAAGAAATAAAATCCCAGACTGTTGGATATTTCAAAAGTTTATGGAAGATGCTGTATATGGTTACATCTTAAGGCTAATCCAAGAAATACAGACTGAAACCACCATTTCATACACAGGGCAGAACAGATGCCCAAGTTTCCAGTATGTCCAAATATGGCAGAGAGAAAAAAGCCAGGACAGAGAAAGGCTCAGAGCAACACAGGGTACAAGATGATTTTCCTCTTTCAAACTTGCTTTCCATATTTGCACTTTTACAAAAGTTTCAATTTTAGCTCCAAAATATGAAAATCAGTCTTTTCAAAAAAGACCACATAAACTGACCTACTTCTAACATTAGTTACAATTTTAAGAAAAGAAACAAAAACAAACAACATGGTATTTTTTTCAAGGTCTGAATGATTTTTTTTTTAATGCCCTTTCCCTCATTTTCTGGAACTGGTACTAGCTGTCAAACCTTTATTTGTCATAAATATGGTTAAAATTGTTTTAAGTGCTCCAAAATGAAAAAGAGCTTTCCAATTTTTTTGTAGACTTTTTGGTTGACTGGCTCCTTTTCTCCCCCTTTCTCCCTTTTCCTGAGTAGTTACAACCACCACACCAAATGTGTGTTTTGGTCTCCAATGGGACTTCTGCCTTGTTCAGAGTTTCTGTCTTTTTTTTTTTTTTTTTTTCAGAAAAAGAAGATTAAGCACAACTTATGCATATCTATAGAAGAGATTTTAGACCTACATTAAGTAGAGCTCAGAATCAGACCCCACATCTAGGCCTTAATTTTGGTGAGTTTAATTTTGGTGAGCAGAAGAGATTTCACCACATGTGTGAAGAGGGACAGTGGGAGGTGGGGTGAAAAGGTTGATAGGAGGAATGTACTTGAACCACAGGGGGTAGAGTTTCAACAGATGAGTCCACTGGTGCTTGAAGGGAGGAGAAAAGAAAAGAAAACTTGGGAAGAAAAAAAAAAGAAGAAAAAAAGACAAACATCAATACTCCAACATTTTAACAGCCTAGCGACCAAAGAGTATACCAGATCTCTTTTCCAGAATCCAAGGACAAGTACTTAGGCTGAGGAATTTATTTTTTTTTTCACTTGGTTTGGCTCAGTGTTACTGAAAAAGTTTGTCCAGAAGTCCACGTGCTGAGCCAGCATTTATTAAGTTTCAATTTCCAGCTGAAGCCACAACTGTTGCTATGAAAATTAATGTGGCAATTGTACCAGAGAGCAAAGCAATGGAAAAGACTGCACTGGTATGTAACAAGTACATTCATTGGCACCAAGAGTAAAAATTGCATTATATCAACCTGTGTTAGAGACATTTTTCTTTTATTATTAGAGAAAAAAAATGTGCAAATCAAATTTATTGTTTGGCCAGAGGGTATTATATGAGTACTTATAAATTCCTCATCACCCAACCTCAGTAGATTACTGCCTGTCCTAAAATATGAAGCAGCAATTTAAAGAGTCACTCCTGCTATGTTCACATCAACAAAATTCAGTGAAGAATACTGAAAATTGCCAGTCTAGCCAGACAGAAAGCCTGAACTGCTAACATGAGAGATCTCTGCCAAAACCCACGTATCCCTCAAACTTCTGCTGGACTATATGATAAATGTACGTTGGTTGAAGAGAATGAAAAATAGGCTAGCAATAGTTTCACCTCAGCTACAAATTCAAGCAGCAGAATGCATGCAGGTTCTGAGAATATATGAATAGTTAGTTGAAATAAATGTGTATCTATGGAAGAAGGTATTAAAACTACCACTTCTTGTAGGAGCTTATTGAAACATTGACTTTGCTAAACTCTTTCCATCACTCCAAAATGTAGGAAAATTGTTTTAACTACATTTAAAAAATAAAAATCACTCTCCTATTTCCTCAACAGTTAGGCATCTCCTATTACTACATAAAAGATCAAGCCACCATCAGAAAGAACAGAGATGGGTTTCAAGTCCGCAAACAAATGCACAAAGTACTTACAGCATGTGCATGGTCACAGGAAAGGAAAAAAACACACTGAACTTTATGGAAGTTTCCAACAGACTACATCAGGAGACC
Organism: Cyanoderma ruficeps; assembly: GCA_008694505.1. Lineage (NCBI taxonomy): Eukaryota > Metazoa > Chordata > Aves > Passeriformes > Timaliidae > Cyanoderma > Cyanoderma ruficeps. The sequence continues at coordinate 4,411,623 of VZDJ01000782.1, read as the reverse complement.
TGACTCTTCCCATTTTTACTACGAGGCTGAGAATGAACTAGAAGTAAACCACCTCTGAAAACACCAGTCATCTAATCTCAGACAACACACAAAAATCCCAGCTGAAGGAGTTAGGTTGAAGTGCTGACAGTATTATTTGAGCCGGTTGTCAGACCCTGCATATTCCTCCTCTTGCATAACTTCAGAATGTTGGATGTATTTGATATGGGTTGTCAACTTCATACATTTTCATTAAGGAAAATAGGGTCTACACAGAGCATTTTGTCCAGGTTCAAGCACACTCCCCGATTTCCACATAAGCTCTGGTAAATCAGATAATCTTCAAGCAAGCTTCCTCCGCTGTATTAAAGAATGGGAGTTTAATGCCATCACATCTTCAGAATCTGAAGTTCTCTTAGAAGCAGTGACCTGTCCTCCCTTTCAGTTGAAGCAAGCTCAACAAGAAAAAAAGCCAGGTTATTATGTGTGCATCCATGTAGCTGATAAAGAAATTACACTGTCCCTGATGACACAGTATTTCAGAGTTAGATTTATACTTCATATGCCAGCCATAAATTAGGAATGTACAATAAACCCTTTGAGTTAGGAGATAATACACACTTCAGGCCACAGTTTTTCTTGGAAATCTTAAATAGAATTATTTATGTCAATAAAAATCTAAGGGTTCCCAGGATAAAGAATTTTAGGATTGGGCAAAGACCTTGAAATCATGACAGCTGGGATAGATAAATAGCAAAGAATAAGGTACCAAAGTAGAAGTGGCAAACACGGAGGAAGAAGTTACAAGGAGAGTTTAACTCAAAGAAATAAAAATCAGAAGGAAAGCAGAAGCAAAAGAAAAAGTGCATACAGCCAGGAGACAGATAGAGTTTGGTAATAAACCTGTTTGGGAATAATTTGTTTTCTTATTTCCACTCTCTCACACTTCCCCCATCCCCAGCCTTCTTACTGAAGATGATGTTTCACAAACATTTTAAACCAACTTAATTCCATTTGAAAGGGGAAGTCTTTCCCCTAAGCACTGAGTTCCCACTCCCTTCCTTCTCCTAGTGCTAGCTTCTGTGGAGTTTTGCAGTGCTATTTTACTGTAAATGGAACACAGCAGAAACAGCAGTAAGAAGACTTACGTTCTCAAAGGTGGTAAGAATAGGTCCTTTATCATATTTGCATAACATCTCCAGGTAGTATACTCAGTTTTCTAAAGAACTCCATAGCCTACTCCCTAGAAATGCACAAAAGTGAGTTCATTTGTACATAAACAAAAACACTTTTCTATAAGGGATCCCTACCAGCAGTACCTACAGGTCTTCATCACGGTGTGATTTATTGCTGAACAAAAAAATGCCTCGTCCACTAACTTCTCGCAATTAATTTTCCTCTCCTAGCAGCCATTGACAACAAGCCTGCTGCAGACAAATCAAATACTCCCACTGGAAACCTGCCATTAGGAAAAATAAATCAATGCACTTTCAAGGGTTTGCAAACAAGCACCACGTGAATCCCTGTTCACCTTGCTCTTGAGTGCAGGCATGTGCTTTACAAAGCCATCTGCTCAGCAGCTTGAGAAATCAGTACCTTACTTACTGATGGGCACCACACCTGTGGCACCAGCCACTAAGTGTCTGCCCAGAACACAGAAGTTTTCCTCTGTCAGATTTGAAATGGAGAGAAGAGGAAGCATGCTAGCTATCCCCTGGAGCATAGACTTCTCATTAATATTCCTCTTCAATGTTAACAGTGATCAGAAAGCAGAGGAAGCTAGCAGGAAGGTTATGACATTATCTTCAATCTCTCTTTTGTGTCTCACACTTACAATAATGAAAGATCACACCACCAAACCAAATTCTTGCAAACAGCTTGATGCAAAAATGCTGAGCAAAAGACAGCTCTGCAAGTCTGTGGCTTTTCTTCCATTAATCTCTCTAAAACCATATGCATGCAGTTTATTTAAGTGTCACATATATAATATCACCTCTTAGATCAGTACTATCAAATGCTTGCCAACATTCTGACTTCTGCAAATTGCTTTTAGTTTCTATTTCCTTTTCCAGTGTTATATTTGAAGAGAGAGGAGAAAAAAAGAAAAAAAAAAGGTGACTGACTTAAGTAGAAGAAAAATTATTCTAAATCCTTTAAACAGTTGCTCTGTTAAACTGACACAAGTTTAACAACGTGTACTTGGCACATTCCTCCTGCCATGAATACAAGAAACTTAAAAAAAAAAATCCTCACCCGAACTAGGGAAATCTTTTAAAGATACAGCACGTACCTTGCTGAAGAGTAGCCTGATAGCTGTTATAAAGCCATTTGTAGATTCAAGTGCTCGAACAACAAGACAAGATAACTGTAAAGGCTTTTTCTTTATTTGAAATCTTTTTAATAGAATGATGACTGAATGGGGTGTCAAATCTGACCAACCCATCCTCACTCAAATTGCACATTCCAGACAGTGCAGAGACACAGCAGAGGAGAAAGTCTACTAGACCCAGGTATAACAGTGCAGAGAAATGGACCAGAAGAAACAACAGGATTTTGTTTGATTCGGGAGTACAGGTTTCTAGCTCCCAGGGTTCCCAAAATCCCATTCCCTTCTACAAATGTGGAGAGTTCTTTTAATACAAGGACATGCTGAACATTCAGAGCACAGCATGACAAAGAGAGCTCGTAAATTTTAAAGAGATTGCTTATTTCAAGGAAACTGACTATCAAGTGACAGCAAAATCTCAGCTCGAGGGGAAAATTGTACTGGATGGCTTCATCTAAGTCCCAAGCAAATCCATATTTGAGAATCACAGAATTAGCAACATTGTGGCTGGCAATATATAAAATCAAAGCAAAACAAAAACAAAAACAAACAAAAAAAAACCAACTACCACCACCAAAAAAAGCTTGTTTTTTGGAACAGGAGAACATTGCATGTTAGTGTGCAGGTGCACTGGCAGAGATCTGGGGAAACCTTTTCCTACTTACACTTAAATCTATCGGCATTAGCCACTCACTCCATCACACACTGAAGCCATCTAGAGTATCAAAAGAAGAAAGCAACAAGTCTTATGTGTGAACATGGGAACTCTGCTCCCTGTCTATCAACATGGAAAACATGAGATCAACAGCACTTGGTAGGCTGTGAGAACGCATGTTTGTGAGCCCAAACCTTAAAATCAAAGGGACTTCTACTAGGTAGAAAAAAACAAAGAGCGGAAGGAAGGGTGGAGCACCACTGTTACTCTTGATCTGCAATTCACTACCTCACAGCATTGCTGCCAGGAAGTTCAATGCGCACAGCAGTGTTTCAGCAACAGTTACACTTTTACGTCCCATAATGAGCATTGTTTGATGATGACCAGAGTAAAAGGGCATTAAAAAATAACTTTGAAGGAGAACACAACATGTTGCACCCAAACAGCAAGAATACAGAAGCACTTGCTTTTAAGAACACCAATGGTCAGGTTATATAATGACAGCTGCAGAACTGCAGATACATTTGCTTACCAAGACTGCTACAGAGTAAGCAGGTAAGAGTTTTTCCTGTCCCCATAGCAAAACCTGTCTGAACTCTGCACCTATTAAGTTTTTCCTGGCATATGGAGAATATAAGGAAAAATATCAAAATGGTAAGTATAGAAACCAGATCTCTTTCCTCTATCCCTCCTCCCCCTCCCTGCCCCATCAGCAAATCGTTCATTAGAACAAGTCCTCAGACGATGACTCTCAAAGCAAAGTTGCAAACTGCAGATAAGGCAGGTGTATTGTAGTGCAGAGTGAGTTTCAAACAGATCACAAAGAGAGAAAATAAAGTCAACTACCCCATGCAACCTTTCCAGCATGAATAAATTGTGATTCAGGTTTGCCTCTAGACGAGCCAATTCGCACACTCAGATCCACAGACAGATGCACTGACAGTATCCTTTGCTAATGCCCATTTCATATCATGTTCCTGTTTTAACCATACTAATCTTCCTTTTCTCCGACTGGTGAGTTTTAAAAAGCTGCTGCAGTACTTTTAACAGCTTTATGACGTGTGTTAATGGATATTTTGCTAGCAGTAAACAAGAGGGACTTTTACCAGCAAGCTGTCACTGCTGCTGTTCCTCCTCCTTATCTAGTTACCGGTCATCAGATTAGATCCCTACCACCTACTTACACAGCTAAAAAAAAAAAAAAAAAAAAAAAAANAAAAAAAAAAAAAAAAAAAGTGGAATTAGGGAAAGAAAACCTTCAAAGAAAGCAAACTTGCAGCTCAAACTGAAAGAACTTTATGTAAATTTCAATGTATTTTCTTTCTTCTGTAATATTCTGCCTAAGCCACTCAATCAAGCAGGAATGACATGGAAAGAATGGGACTAATGTGAACAATGAATGATCCATAAATGTCTACAAGATTATATAACTGAAGATGAGATGGCATGCATGTGTGCGTGCATTTGGGGGAAAGGAGGAGAAACACACAAGGAGAAAGAGGAGGAAACAACATCCCCAGTCACAGATACAGGACTTAGCACAGTTCTTATTCAGTTTCCCCCCTCTTCCCAAAAGACAAATACTTTAACCAAGGGCAATCAGGCAGCTGAGGGATAAAAGCAAAAGAAATCCCATTTGCTAATGAATACACTTCAAAACATCCCTTGCTGAAATCACACCATAACTGCAGTATCATGAAACACAGCTCATAGACAACCATGTTTATACTAAAGCAATTAACACACGGTACATTTCCTGCACCGTTATTATCATTGGCATTCTCTCTGTGTTTGTTACACATTTTGAGCCTTGGCAGGTTAAGAGATATTCTTTTAAAGTTAACAACAAAACGTTGATGATTTGAAATGTACTCACTGTTATTTTTCAGGAACTCCTATATTTACTTTACACCATTCTCGGGGGAGAGTTGAACAGTTGTATTAGTTCTGCAAGGAAAAGATATTCAAAATAAACTTTGCAAAGGCTTTGAGCCAAAAAACTTCACGAATGTAACTTTTTAGACCCAGTACCCACTTGCTTTACAAGGCTGCACACTGTGGCTTTGCATAATCACCACCCACATTTCAGAACAATCATTTCATCTGAAATTCATCAGCGGTTCGATCCCTTATGTGACTTAGGAAAAGGAGCACACGCACCCCCTCCCACCCCCTAAGAAGCTCTCGGATGCCGGGTCGAGGGGGAGGCATGCCCTCGGAGGCGGCGGCTGGGTACCAACGCCGAGCTCGGAGCCGGCTGCCTGCGGGGATGCACTTGCTTCAAAGTTGAGGCTTCTCCTCCCGAGCGGCGCCTGCGGCGGTGCGGACACTTGCTGCGGCCGCAGTCTCCGCCCGGGCCTGACCCGGCGCATTAACCCCAGCGGGTCCGGCCGCGGCCGCTGCCCTGCACGCCGCCCCCGCCCCCGCCCCCGCGCCGGTCCCGCCGGGTCTGGCGAGGCCCCACCGCCACTCACCCCCCGCGCCCGGAGATGCGCGGCTCCCGTCCGCGCCCCTCGCCAGCGGCCTCCGGTCACCAGGAGCAGCCGGTGGCGGGCAGGATTGCCCGGGGCACGACAAGGGGGTGAGGCGGGGACGGAGCGGGAGGAGGCGGTGGCGGAGGAGGAGGAGGCGGAGGCGCCGGCGAAGTCGCGGCGGGGAGAAGCGGGCGGCTGTGGCGGCAGCGGCCGGCGGAGAGGGCAGGGCGGCGGGAGGAGCTGCTGTGCGAGGCGAGGCGGGTCGGGCCGGGCCGCCCCCCCGCCGGCAGCCGCCGTCCGAGGCCCCGCCGCACTGACAAGCACGGCGCTGCGCTTCCTCTTTCTCGCAGCGACGGCGGCCGCTCCCCGCTCCGCACCTCCCGCCGCGGGGAGCGGCTGCGGCGCTCGCCCGGGCAGGTGCAGGGCTCTCCGACAGCCTACCGCGTCCCGTTCCTCCTCCCCGGCTGCCCTCCGTGCCTCTCCGCGCTCCCCCGCACCGCCCGGCCAGCGCCGCTGCCGCGTCCCCTCGCCGGACCGGGGCTGTCCTACCTCCGGCGTGGGCAGCGCCCCCGCCCCAGCGCAGAGCGGGGCCGCTCGGCCGCCCCTGCCGCGGGAGCCGCGCTCCGCTCCGCTCCCGCCGCCGCCTCAGTGCGGTGCGCTGGGCTGCCCCCGGAGCTATCCCATCCCGGGGCTCGCACAGGCACCCGCCGCTCTCACTTCCTCTTCCTTCCTCCTGCTGGCCGGGCCGCGATGTGCAGCCCCGGGCCGGCCGCCGCCGAGGGGTCCCGCGGCTCGGCAGCACCTGCGGGCGGGGGGCGACACCCGCTCCCGCCTCCGCCCGCTGCCGCTCCGCTTCCCCCGCGCGGGGGTGCGCCTGGCGTCCCGCCTCCTGCAGCTCCTAAATGAGGGATTTGCGGCTATCTCCTTGCCTTTGGAACAGCTATTTATGTTTTGATGCCGCTTCTCTTCCCAGAGAGCCGGTGCCGCTGAGCAGCCGTGCAGCGGACACGCTGCGGCGCCGCACGTCTGTTCGCCCCCGAAGCGAGCGAGCTGCCGGGCTAGCCCAGCCCGGCCCAGCCGGGCCGATCCGGGCCGAGGCCCCGCCGGGAGGGGGCGGCCGCAGCCCCGCTCCGCGCCCCCTGCCCGGCTCCGCCGCTGGGTACCGGCTGCCCCAGGCCCTGGAGCTTCAGCATCCCCGCGGCCCGCTAGCGCCGGGGAGAGTCGAATGTCTAACTCGTGGCTTTTGCTGGATGGGAAAGTCAAATATCAGAGCTCTGATTTTATTCTTTGTCTCCCTGAAAGAAAAGTGATGGTTAAGCTTTGTTTTATTTTCCTTTAATGCCTTAACCCACAGTTACTGTGTGAACTACACAGGGTATGTGACCCTGCAAACCATCAAATTATATCTTCTAATACCCGATAGTGAGGGTGGTGTTTGTTTTCTTTATGTCTTTTTCTTTCTTTTCTTTTTTTTTTTCCCCCGAAGTCCTGTGCATTTCACTTTGATAAGAACTGATAACCATGAAGCCTGGCTTTAGTACAGCAACTTTTATTGTGCGGTGTAACAAAATTTACTTATTGTGAACTATCCCATCGTATACATGAAGACCAAAACCTGCAGAATTGCTGATTCTAATCTTGCATATAATTATGTACAAGAGGATCTTTATGCAGGGTAATAATTCCCAGTGATTTCCCATAAAACCACTCTCCTGCAACACCCAAGTCCTCAAACCACAATAATGCTGTTATGCATCAGCTGACATTTAAGAGGCTCATTGCTCTGAAAGTCCCACAGCCACTTACTAGGATTTTATACCCAGCAGACTTGCTGTGGGCTTTCCAGAAGAGGAATGGGACTTCCTTCCCTCCTTAGACTGTAATGCACCATGACAGCAATACACCAGATCTAAGCAAATATTTCATGTTAGATCTGAGCACATATGCAGGTGTGAGGCAACAAATGGCATGACTCACCTGAGTCACAGATGACTGTATTTTTAGGACTAGAGCAGAGATTCCACTAAGTGACAGGGGCTAAGAGTAGATCCCAAAACCATGGAAGCCCTTTTTCATGCATGTAGAAACTGCCTGCCTGGTCACCCCTCCTCTGGCAGCTTTCAGGCAGGTGTGTGTCATGGGTGACAGCAATGAACACTGGGGGAGCTGGGGCAGAAAATATCACCATTCTGCATCCTGAAACTTCTCCATGGCAGGAATTCCCTTCAATCAAGGAACATTTCTCTAAAGCCGCTGAGTTTTAGGACCTCCTTGAGTGCTGAAATTCATGGAGAAGCGGGACTTTGCATATTGAAATGGATATGCTGGTTCCTGTGTTAAGTACACATTTTGAAGCGCGTTTTCATGTTGCTTTATTAAGGTAGAACTCCAACACTGAAAGTGAGGTCCATATGTAATATATTTCTTATTAAATACACTGAAAACACTTATCAAACCATCTCAAGAGTTTTTTACAGATGCACAAAGTTTGTTGAAAGAGGGATAATATTCACAGGAAGTACAACAGTGATTCGGTTTGCATTTGAACAGTTTCCATTATCCTAAGACTTTTCCCTTGCATTTGTTACATGCATTTTGGTGCTTCACACAGAAACCAGAGTGTTTGCAACTTATAAAAAGGGCAGAGTAGGTATAGCATAAGGTGTGCAGGGAAGTGTTGTTTATTTCGTTTTCCAATATCGGCTCAGGCCAGTTTTCCAGTGTGGTCACAAGGGAGGTAAACATACAGATACATGGTGTTAGGAAAGATGTTTGGAAGAATATTAAGAGTGAACAATATTTAAAATGCAAAATTTCAGTCTCCATGTTTCAATTTTCTCTCATGCTCAGCAATGAAAATCATTAAAATTGATTTCAGCTGTATATTACCATAACAGTTGGATTTTCAACAGTGCAGGAGAATGTTAATTAACCAGTGCTATTGTAGCACAGTTTAGAGGAAAACTTGTGAAAAAAAAATTCCACTAGTTTCTGGGAAAAAAATTCAATACAAAATTCTACTGCACAGTTCAAGAGAACAAGCTAGAAAACTGGAGAACGCACTCCAATGAAATCTCCTCTATTCCTACTCCTATCTAATGTCCATGGTATGGCAGCCATTGCACCCAGATTGGGATTACTTTTGGTCTCCAAAAGTCCAGGGAACCTCTACTCAGGATAGATATGTACAGAAGTGCTCAGCTGCTATGGTAATTTCTTGATTTATTTAGTAGTAGTCCCTTTCTTGATGTCTGCTATGAAAACACACCTTAACTCTACAACTGATGCATTTACAGCCACAGTAAGAGTGGGCATCATAAAACATGGGCATAAGATGTTTGCTAGATAATTCTAGAAAGCCAGAAGAGGGAGCGCAGGAACAGAAAACACCAAGAATGAAACGTTTTAATTTGTGTGCCTATTTCAGCTACAACCTTAAAGTGACATAAATGGATAGATAGATAGCTAGATAGATATACAGACAGACAGACAGATAAAAGAATTTCTAAGAAGAACTACTGCATGGCTCTACTGACAACAAAGATATTTCAGGATAGTCCAGTAAGTGCTAATCACCTGTAGAAACCTGACCTGTTGAAATTTCTCCTTGACTGACCCCAAAACTGTAGAAATCATCAAAGCCATTAGAAACTTCTGACAGTGAACACCTTAGATCCCAAGATAAAAGAATTCTTGACAGTTTTTGAAGAGGTTAAGTTTTGTTATAATACTTCTGGCCAAAACTTTCCTGATGCAAAAATTATCCAAGATTGCCTTTGTTACACCCAATAGGAAAGATGGTTGGATTTTAGTGTGCTTATAGACTTTATGAATGTCACTATTTTAACAGTGTGTAAGTAATTACCTATAGAACCTTGTTCATAACCGTTAAAGCATACCACAATGCTGTCTGTGATATAGAAACAAGATAAAGGATCATTATTACATTTTTAGTTTTTAGAACCCACAGATAAGTTTCCCTTTATTTTAACAATACTAACTCTCTATTGTGTTTAAATGAGACTATTTTGTCTATTCATATGTTCATTTCTGTGAGGGGTGAATTAAGCCCTGGGAACAAAATATGAAAACTGTGCTTATTGGGCCATTCCTTTCACTGGTGACAGTGCTGTGATGAACCTTCCTCTCTGGTAAATTATTCTGCACAGATTAAAGAATGAACATAAAAAATGAGTATCTGAACTGTGCATGTATAGACTAGTAGATATTTTTTAATAGGTCATGAAGATCTGACCAAAATTCATAAAGAATGACATAAATAAAAATGGACAGTATCAGAAGCTTTGAGCTTCTGCATTTTTCTAAAATGCAGTATGCTTGCAGATGTCCATGCTTGAGTCCCTAAATTATGGTTATTGGTTTGCTTTTTATATGTAGGAATTTTATATCCATATGTGCCATACATATGTGCATTTGGTGCAGGAAAATTAACCTAGGTCAGGATGATGAAAGGGTTATTATGACTCAGTTTTAGTGTACCTATTCAGACTTTCAAAATCTGCTTTTGCATATTCATTTGTATTTAACATATTTCAAGAAAGTGACGACCTTTGCAGAATATCCAGCTTAATGAAGAAAGAAATGAATGTCACGTAAGGATGGTTTTAAGTAACCTAGGAAGTCTTGTTCTAAAACATAGTTTTGGTCTGTTTATGGACTTATTTCCACCTCATCTGGTTATGTATCTACAATAAGACAATTGTTAGATGTTAAGACTGTGTAATTATAATACTTATGATCATCACACTAGTTGTGAAATCCAAGCATGGCCAAGCAAGAAAATGAAGAGGTCAAGAGTGGCCATTAACCTAATGTATTTCTATGAAGAGAGGCACACCTCTGCAAATTGTTTTTACTGCCACTTACTGCTCTTCTGTATTTTAGTTTGCCTTTAATAACCTCTTCAGGAGTTAGAATCATAGATTCATAGAATTTTTTTGGGTGGGAAGGGACATTAAAGATATCTAGTTCCAATGCCCCTGCCATGGGCAGGGTCACCTCCCACCAGACAAGGTTGCTCAGATCTTCATCCTGGCCTTGAACAGGGCTCCAGGGATGGGACAGCCACAGCTTCTCTGAGCAACGTGTTCCAATGCCTCACCACCTCCACAGAATAGAATTTCCTCCTCATGTATAATCTAAGCCTACTCTCTTTCAGTTTAAAGCCTCTTTTCTTGTCATTACATGCTCTTATAAAAAGTCCTTCTCCATCATTTTTATAAGCCCCCTTTGAGTATTGAAGAGTCACAATTACGTCACCATGAAGCCTTCTCTTTTCCAGGCTGAACAAATCCAGTTCTCTCAGCCTTGCCTTGCTTCATCCATCTGGCCATCTTGGTGGCCTCTGGACTTGCTCCAACAGGTCCATGTCCTTCCTGTGCTGGGATCCCAGAGCTGGATGCTGCTCTCCTGATGGGGTCTCACCAGAGCAGAGGGGCAGAATCCCCTCCCTGGCCCTGTTGCCCAAGCTGCTTTGGATGGCATCCTGTCCTTCAGATGTGTCAAACCTTCCGTAGCATAATCAGCTTAGGGGAGGAGACACAGAACAACCACTTTGTAGGACAACATGTTCAGTATGTAGTACCTGAACAGCAAGAATACAGAAGTACTTGCTTTTGACACTCATGTTCACAAGCAACAAGATCTCTAAGTAATTTAATCAAAGTCTGCTTCAATGTGAAGAAGAAAAATTTGTAAAGAGCTGTAAACATTAAAGAAAAACAACAAAAAACCCCCCAATTTAATGTTGAAGTTCAGCAAGTTCTGAACTTCAGGGGCGCTTCTCTTCTGTTGCAGTGGAAACAATTAACCATTGGAGCTTCCCAATGGTTATCATATGTTGGTCCTAACCAGAAAAGTTTAAAACAGACCAGGCATTTTACTGTGACACTGGTACAAGCTAAATATTATTTTTATAATTTCATAGAAGAAAACTCAATAGAAGGAACATCCCAGTAAGTGTGGCTTTCACCCTCCATCCCCAGGGTTTAATTCATCCATCACACATCTGAGGAGAAATAGCTCTTTGGGTAGTAACAGCTTTGGATCATCCTCAAATGATGAAAAAAAAAAATGCTTAATGCTTGGCCTGGGGCATGGGATGCTGATTATCAGTCATCTTAGGGAACAGACCATGACATCCAGTTGTGCGCCTTGACGAAAGGAAGCAACCAGGCAGGCTCCCAGCCCTGACCAGCTGCTGTTGTGTGGTTGCTGGCAGGGCTTGCCCCCTCGCTCTGTGTAACACCAGCTGTTTATCCAAAGTCCTTGGAGAAGGCACTGGATCACCTTTCCGAGACATAACAGAGTTGTTTGCTGAATGCCATGTTTTCTTCTCTACCACACGGTGACTTTGCTAATGTCTGTAACATTTTATGATACAGCCTCCTACATGTTTCGACCACATTTAAGTATCAATATTTTTCTGCTTATTATAATATTCCTTTTATTCCCTCATCTTGAAAAGATAAAGCTGGGCCGCCAGGGACTCCTGGGTTTTGACTCAAGTGTAAGCCCTTAATTCACCACAGAATTATGGATGAACTCTGAGTTTTAAGAATTAATTTCCTCCCCCATCTCTTTCTTTTCTTTCCTTTTGTTCTGTTATTGTGGATTTATTTGTTTACTTAACTGTTTATTTTTTAAATTTGTCAGTTTAATCCCTAAGTCCTCTAAGAAAAAAATTTTTCTCTGTGTGTTTGTAGATAACCAATATATTTCAACTCCAATTTCATTTGGGGTCTCCTGTTACAACTGATGCAGAATTATTATTAACCAACCTAGCTTTGTGAAGACACGCATTGCATTTTGATTGAGATTTCTACTTCTTTACCCCTCTGCTATCCTTGTAAGATAATAGCATTACTGCCCAGAACAAAAACTATAGAAAACTTAGACAAGAAAAGCTCCAAAACTTAGGGGCTGCTCAGTCTTTCAACAGGATGAAAACCCTCTTTAATATTCACCCATCTTCTAGTCACCTTGTCTTCTATACAGATTAATATTTGATAAAAGTGGCCTATTTTTATCAATTTAGCAGCTGTGTTGTATGTGCAGTTGAGGTTGGAAGAGTACTAAGCCATGCCATGTAGTACTGCAGATCTTTAAAGACAAGTTCATAGAATTGTGAACTCATAGGACAGTTTGGATCATAGGAGACCTCAAAGATCATCTGCCCTTGGGTACCCCATGGGCAGGGACACCTTCCACCACAGCAGGTTGCTCAAAGGTCTGTCCAACCTGCCTTGAGCACTTCCAGGGATGGGGCATCTGCAGTTTCTCTAGAAACCTGTACCTCACCACTCTCACAGTGCAGCATTCCTTCCTAATATCTAATCCAAATCTACCAAACCCCTTTGTTCTATCACTACATGCCCTTATAAAATGTTCAATTCTTTCTCTGGAGCAGCTCAATAGGCAAAAAGGACTTAATAAGCAGGGAGGATAAGCATTACCCAAACTCATGATGAATGCCACCCTTTCCCCAAAACACAGAGTTTAACATGTAGGGAAAACAAGCAGGTACAGACAAAATCACAGAAGCAGTAGAATGTCTGTCTCCAGCAATGACATAGCACGATTCACTCCCAATCAAGCTCAGATTCTCCTGTCCCAGGTCATAGCATGACAAATAGGGCTGCACTAGCAAACCCTCCCTAGGACTTACAAGTCTTTTGACAGATTTTTCACTTTCTTGCTGGAAATGACAGACTGTTCTGTCTATCATCCATTCTAATTCCTTCATAATATTAATCGATCCGCAGCAAGTGCTGGCAGCAGAGTAGCAATAGATGGAATATACACACACTGCTCCAAGGTGTGCTGGATGCCCACTTCTCTAATGAGGTGATTAACTCCAGCTGCTTCACTGAATGAACCCACACAAACAAGTGGCACTCCAGCAGCAGCAGAAGCAGCACAAATGCACTTGTGAATGCATTTTAGCATTCGCACTTGGCCTTTCTCCCTTCTGCATTTATTATTCCATTATTATGGAAAGTCACTTTGCCTATAAAATATTTTGCCCTGCTGTCACATTTTATTTTGAATATTTCTTGAGGAGTGTAATGCTCATGGCTGAAAATGCCTGTCCCTGCCAAAAAAATTCATGACGCTTCAGAGCTGGTTAAAAAGAACTTTTTAAAGCATCCTAGCCTTTGAGCACACATTCCTTAGATAGCACAGTATCCTACATAATGTCCATTTAGGATAAACACATACAAAACCTGGCAATTTTCCAAACAACTCACTTCAATGCACGCAATTCTTCAGAGAAGGGGGAAAGCTCTAAGTCTTATATACTATTCACATCATTGTTTGACTGTACAGATTTAGAGGAACTCTGAAAAGCCCAGGCAAAGGTCTTGTAGGCAACACTATGTCCTGTTATAAACTGATGAAGGTGATTAACTATTCTTACTCCCTCATGTTTTAATATGGTTCTCCTAACTACTTGCATCTTTCATGCCTCCTGTTGTTTTTTTCCCTTTTCCATCCTCCTTTTATTCAACAGCTCAAAGCGCTGTCTTCTTTTATTGTCAAGGCCTTGATGTTAGAGCTTTCATACATATTTTTCATTTGCTAATACACTGTGGTCACTGCATTACATCTTTTCTACTTGACATTTTTCTGTACCTCTCAACATTTTTCCATGTTCCTTTCCCACCTTCTTTACCTGATCTGAGCAAGGCCATCCTTTGGCAAGGCTTTGGGGCAGGTTTCCTTCCCAGATGACAGTGATGGGGTGGAGAGGAGGACAAGGGTCAGGTAGGGCTTGGTCAGTCAGACTGGTACAGACAAGGAAGCAGCAGCCTTGATCCACAGCCTGGCATTTAAAGATAAACTGCAAATGGGTATTTACAATTATTTATGAGCTGCTGTAGCTATGTGGCAAATATTGTTTGCTGTGGAACTCATAATCTCTGGCAAAGGGCAAAGCAGATGACTGGAGGCTGCAGTCCCTCAAATGCCCTGGCCTGAACCAGCAGAGTTTGAATCCAAGGTTTTCGTCTGGAGAGTTACCATCACCCTGTGAATGTCATGAGTTCAGTTTCCAAGCCTGAGGTCAGAGACAGGAGAATGATCTATTTGCTGAAACGTGGTTTTAAGTCAACAACAACTCCTCATGTATTTCTATCAAATTTGATGGATATTTTGAGTTAAAACATTATTTTTTTTAAAGGATAAAAATTGTAGTCTGGCACTTCTAAATGCTAAAACAGGGCAAAGCTTGTGACCTTTCAAGAAATAAAACTCCTATTCCTTAAAACAATTCAGAAAATTAAATATTTTTTTTGGTATAAAATAAAATAAAATGGAGTACCAGAAGGTCATTCTGGTACCACAAAAAAGTTTTAAAAATTAAAATGTTTATATAAATATATGTACAAAATAAATATTGTCGCTGTAGGATGTGGAAGAAAGATGAAAGACTCCAAATATTTCAGAAGGCAAAGAGCATAGAAAAAAGCATTATTGTATAAATTATTACTACCTTTTATAAGGTGTTCCAATACAGACTTAACATGATTGCTGAATAGAACGATACCTCTCTAATCACATTAGTTAAAATAGAGAAACAGCAAAACACCACCTGGAGAAATATTGTTTTGAGAAAGGATAGTTGTTTGCCAAGATTGTTTTGAGAAAAAGCTTTCCTGAGAAATTTTTCCTTGGGAAAAAGATAGCAGCTGCTAGCAGAATAAAATCTCTCAGGCCCACATAAATATATAAAAATTATTTAATTATATTTAACGAAAAATAAAATATTTTTCAAATCAACACAAAAACATCCAGAGCATGGGAAATATTTTCCAGTTCAACTAACAAATCAACGGACTCTTTACTGTGAATGTCTAACTCACACCCTTTTTAATGGCTTACCAGTGAAAGGACTGAACATCTGCAGCTCCCACTCAAGTTGGACATTTAGTATTTATAAGCCAATAGCATCATTTGGTTGTACAGCAGTTGTGGGTGAAAAAAAAAATCAAGCCCTTAATTTTTCACAAGTGCATAAGTGGTGGTACAAGTGAGCTTAACTTTACACCCCCCTGATTGAAAGCATTGAGTACTACAAAAGGATTGCAATTCTCCTGCCTTGCAGGGAGCCTAAATTCCTGCCCCAGGACACAAGATGCCCCTGCTGTCTTCTCAATCTAAATTGGGGGGAAAAAAACCCTGTCCTCTTAGGTCCCAAGGACTAATTAGTCAATGCTTGTAAAGCTCTCTCTGAAGGTGAAAAGTGTATCTAAGCTTTACCATGGCAGATGGCCATGCTTTAATTTTAAAGGTTTTCTTTAAAAAAGCTGTTTTCTGGAAGCACTTTCTCTCTTCACTGTCCACTAGTGCAGATGATTCATTTTTAACTGGTGTACAGAGGGGGGAACAGGATGGCCAAAACCTCTGTTGTGGCTGTGAGCATTCAGAGAGAAGAACCTTAAATATTGATTGACTTTATGAACCAGAGTTCCCTACTGTCTTGCGGTAGTGTAAAATATCATAAAATGCTGCCAATTCTGCTTCTCTCTTCTCCTTCCCATCTGTGATAGTTTTACAGAATATCTTCCCAAAAATAAACGAAGTGCAAGACCTCTGGAGAATGAAATGGTCTGTGTGTCACTGAAAGTAGTGTACTACACCATGTTCCCACACCTGTCCTCATGCCCTGTTGCAATTAGCATCTTGCACAGATCCTTGAACATATGTTTGCTTTGTCATCCTGTGGAATATTCCACTACACTACACTACACTACAGCAAGCTGTCAAAGTCTTTGCTGAAAGAAATAATGACTAATGATTTATGCTAAAATCAGCACTGCAATCCTCTGCTGCAAAAATTGCTGTGGTGTAAAAAAACAGCAAGAAGACAGCTCACAAGGTTTTGCTGATTGTTTCCCAAGGAATGGAACAGAATTGATAAGCTATAGGCTCCGGTTTATATACAGTGTGTGTTTTATGGAAGAATCCAGAGGGAGGGAATACAAAAAAGGCAGGAAGGATTTTGCAGGCTGACCTTGCTAACCGTATTAATCCTGCCCACTAGAACTGCTCAGAACAACAGCACTTGCCAAGGGATGATATTGTAGAGTCCAGATCGCTCCTACGGATATCAGTACAGTACAGTCATTAATAAAGATTAATATAAACCTTCTAAAGGAAATTATAATTTAAAAAAAAAATAAAACAACTCATAAATGACTGACTGCTCTCCCACAAACATATTTTCAATGGTACTGTTTCCTGTGAAATTTTCCCCCTCCCAGATCTTTTAGTTGGCAGAATTCTAGAAAGCTTGAACATGCTAGAGGTGATTTGGGCTTTGGTTTGGCCTTCTTCCCTTCTTCCCCACAGTTTTTGTTTTAACATTAGGTACATCCACATTGAGAACAGTTCCCAGTCATTGCTATATCATTGAGTTAGACACATTCCCTGGCATTTGGAGGATGGCAGCTGATCTGATGTGTGAACTTTACTCCTTTTTTTATTTCTTTTCCATATGAAAATGGGGCCTACAGGCCTGGTGAGAAGTTCAGCAGAGAAAGGATAAGAAGCTTTCTGCAAGAAGCATGAATCAGCAACTCTACAATGTTGAGCCACCAAGTTAGACATTAAGTCTCAGTGCTGCTGTGGAGACTCCCTGCTTTCTTTCAGCAGGAGGCTGGACTCTTCCAACCTCTGTATTTCTTTCTGATGAATGTTAACCTGCCTCCTCTGAAGCATGTAGGATCTGCCTCAAAAAGGAGCTGCTCAGATGGCAATTCCTACACTTCAATATCAGGTCACACTAGAGGCATGGGGTACTCAAGCCTTAGCCTGAAATGCTTCACTGGACTTAGAATTTTGATGTGGCTGAAGTTTCCTTTGTACATACTTGATTCCCTATTGCTCCAAGTGAGGAGCCAGGCAAATATTTGTTTGGAAAACATACTGATGATCCAAAGAAAACTAACTGGCTTTGCTATGATGTCGACCAGAATCGAGCTATCACATAAGGTCTCTCTGCATATCCTGTTTGCTCTGATACTGGTTTAATCATCTACATCTTAGCTCTGACTTCATGTCCNTTTTCATATCTCATATGCTGTGGGTTTCTCTCTTGGCACTACCCAAGAAGAAGGGCAAAGAACAATTTCCAGAGAAACATTTCAGTCTCTTAATTCATGAAGTTAAATGCACTTTGGGAGCCCCCCAAAAATGTTGAACCTCATTCTTGTGCAGTAGATTGGCCCACCGTCTTGATAGAATTATGAATTGTGTCACAGCAGTTTTCCCTTTTGCTCATGCACACATCTCTAAATATTGTTCCTCTCACTATGCTGTTCTTTATGTTCATTTGAATCATTTATCTTGTTGCTTTAGCAGCTATCAGGTCATCTTATTCTCTTCCTTGGGAACCACATTTGTTCGAGACTGTGTTTTAGGATCATATAGTGAGGGAGCTTATTTTATCTCAGAAAGGCAGCAGCTCTGTCGCCCCCTTCCTTCCCATTTTTTGTCACTTATCTCATCATCAAAGGGTTGTTTTGACAAGAGACAGGCAGTTTTATTTCTTTGGGTTTTTTTCTCCCAGGCTCTTCCTTCCCATGACTTGACACCGTCCCACTACATAAACTCATGGATTCTGACACTGACAGTCATCAATAAAACATCACAACACAAAATCCATCCGAGTCCTTTTTGCACAGCAGATAAAACGCATCTTTGTGTTCATCCTACACACTGGTAGGAGCTTTGTGCTTAGTGCTGGTGAGTTCTCCAAGCTGCCATTTGGGTATAGCAGAGCAAATTCTTTCTCACATGGGAATCCATTGGCAGTTGCTTGTTTATTTAGTGCTCCGGACAGTTCTTCCACAGGAGATTGAACCAATTACCCTGGTCAGGGATGCTTTCTGGCACCAGGTGCTTTGTGAAAGACCATTGCTTATTTGCTCTCCTGGCCAGCTTGTGCACTCACAGGACTGTGTCGTGGGGCGAAGCTGGACGTGTCCCAATTTAGGAACACTAGAGAGAGGCTCAGGACATGGCCACTGTAGAAAAACTCTTTTTTAATTTTATTTTTACTCCAGTATTTATAGATAGGTACAAAGGTCAAGGGATTGGCTACACAGGTCGCCACCCCTTCAACCTGGATGGTGGGCATCACCATCAATCATTTCTTCTCTCACAGAAGAAGTATGTAAACATTTTAAGAATAAACATTATTTACATCAAAACTGCATGTGAAAAGTTCTACAGAGAAACAAAAAACAAAAAACTCAAGGCAACAGAACTGCAGTGTCTACACAAAGCAGATAATGGCTTTTACAGGGCTTTTTTTGCACCATCAAGTACTGCAAACTTTGCTTCCTGGCAGTTAGGGAACGTGTAGCACAGGTACCATCTCCTCCCGCTGCCTCACCTTGACATCTGGCTCATGGCAGATCTGGAGGAATCAGCTGCTCTAAGCAAAACAGAAGAGCAGCTTACACTGGGAGTGTATGTGTCATACACACAGACAGCTTCATCCCCTCATTCCCTGACATTCTCAACAGGGAATAAACAAAAAATTATGATTTTGTTTCCAGAAAACCCAAACAGTCCCCTCACTGGCATCAGTTCCACATACAGTTTAGAATAAAGCCCCAGACACATGAGCAAGAGAAACCAGAAAAACTTTTGTATAACAGAACAAGAAGAGAATTTATATTGCAACACCTCATTCCCGAGTATGTCTTTTAAGCTTAGACGAAAGACTGTCTATGCTTTCCAGCACAAGCAGACAATTCTAAATACCATCCCTCCGTTCAGTGCCTTCAAATTGTCCTTTTTTCCCTTTTTAAGCTGTTAATATAGCCTATTACAAGCTGTAGTTTGGAAACAACTAAGCTGTTAAAGCACTTTAAAAGAATTTTTCCAGGTAATGACTCTCTGGCTCTTCTTGCTTTCTGTAATCACAATATCAAAATAATATCTGTTAAAAATGCAGGCAACTAAAGAAAGGAGGGAAGAATGTGTTCATGTTAGTTTGTATCACACAGTTTGATGTAGTTTTTGCTGCAAAATGAGACCAGCTGTGCTGTAATTAACAGAGTCTGGTACAGAAAAGGTGGTCATTTGTTCTTGGAAATCATTGGGGGTTTGGGTTGGTAGTTTGGTTTTTTGGTTTTTTTTTCCCCTAGAGATAGACTAACCAAACACTTGCTAGACATTTGCTCTTTTGTGATGGACCATTATTAGCATGTGTTGTTACAGGTTTTCCACTCATTGTAAGGTAGCCCTTCATAAATAAAAAGAGGGACCCTGAAGGCTCTCTGTAAAATATGAAGGTGTTGAAAGATCTATTTTCACCCCTTCAGAAGAGTTTACAAATAAGCCCAATAGCTTTTGTTTTTGCTTTTTTTCTTTTGCCTTTTTTTTTTTTTCTGACAGATGGTGAGACTGAAAATAAAAATAACTACTGCTTGTTAGGATCACTAGGAGGAAGGGGCTTCTGAACAGTTTTTGAGGGTGCAGACAACCTATTGTGGAAGGAGTACTAAAAACAGATCAGGGATCTGGTGAGGATGAGGAAACCTAATTATTTGCTGTAATTAGTTGCCTCCCAAGATGAGGAGGCCGGATGCTGGAGTGGTGTGGCTCAACAGCCACCCACTAAAATCAAGAGGCCTCAAGCAGTTTTCTCCAGCTGGGGGTCTGGTCCTTGGCTGCCTGCTGCAGTCATGGATCTGAAACAGACCTGTTTGATGTGGGATGTCATCCACACTGTCGTGGTTTAATGCAGTTTGGTTACACACACTTACATGGAAAACAGAACACCAGTACAGTTCCATAGGATCAGAGAAGCTTCATTATTCCCAGCCAATACTGAACAATGTCTTTTCTAAGGATCAAAAAAATGACAGAGCGCACTTTAGACCTAAACTATACAATATGTAATCAAAAGCATCATATTTTCTGCAGCAGTTCAATTCTGGAATTTCTGAAAGCAGTATATTTTTTCCAAACCCAGTATCCTCACTGCACATAGTTATATTAGCTCTACAGAGTACCAATTTCTCTCTACAGTTTGCTCTCAAGAACCTTTTAAAATGTTTTCCCTGGGTGATGAGCAGTTCAGAACTAGTTTCTTTTGAGATGTTACATTTAGTCATCTCTTTGTGTGAGACAGAAGAAAGGACACCTTAAATGAAATACCCTTGAGAAGAGTTCTGGAAAAGGCAGGGGGAAAAAATAACCAGGATCTGAAAACAAGGGGACGTAAAGGCCAGAAGTGGCTGTATGGTTTTAGCAAGGTTACTGGGGACAAAAAGAACCTAATCAAGCTTCATTTATTCTGTAAAGCAAACCACAGAAAAGGAATTGTTAGGCACAATGTGATTCATAGGACAAGAATTCAGGTTGTATGTCTGCTTACTTGAGGACGTGAAGTAGCTTCAAAATCTTTTCACCTCACATTTGAGGCAGCTGCTCCCTCACTGCTGCTGCATTTGGTATAAATTTGGGGTGATCTCATAATTGACTCAGCCTCCTAATCACGCTTGTCACAGATGGGTGCTGCTGAAAACAGTTAGTAATTAATTTACAGAAGATCAGGAATAGTGAAAAAAACATTACTCATTCAATTAAAACTACTGGCTTTGCTGGCTCTGAAATCAAAACCACTTATTAAGCAATAGGAAGGGATTTCTGCCCTGTTCATTTTATTTATTTCCTTAGGTAAGAGCATAAGCTAAAAGTGGGATCTATGCTCAGATTTTCTGCTAGCTGAAGGGGGCAAGAATCAGTTGGAAAGGCAAAATTTAAGGAAAATATAATCTTTCCCTGAAGGTCCATTTTTTCCCCTGGAGAATGAGCTGTGATACCATTAAAATATAGATGAAAGAACCCAGGATCCCACTAGCCCAATAGAAATCTTGTCATTGACTTCAGCAGGGCCAGGATTTCCATCTTAATGAAAATGCCTTCTCATTTAACAAGCTCGACAAGAATTAGTAAAAGGCCTGCATTTTTAAAAGTTGCGTGTGATTTTTTAGCAGAGTGTCAATCATATGTCCTGAGACTGGAGCAGCCCTTTTTACAATAGGCCGGTTTGGGGGCTGCAATTCAGACAGAACTTAAAATGGTTGTCTTTTGTGCCTTAAAAACAAGAACAAGATAGACACAATAGGCTGAATTTGGTGCTGATTTGCTCTCCTGTAAACCCAGAGTTGCTCCACTGGGAGAGAAAGGTATTTTTCTGGGTGTCTCATCTTTACACTGAAGCAGATTTTGGTCCGGTGTCACTGCACTTCTCATATGAGCTGTGACAAATTTATGAGTACTGGAATTTTTTCCTCTGTTAATGCTTGGATAAGTGCACAGTGCTGGATTGCACAACAAGAAGCCCTCTTGAGAATGTTCTTGCTTTGTTCCAGCAAAACACAATGTCCCTGGGTGACTCTTGTTTTCATACCATCTTTCACTGTAGAACAAACATGATAATAAACCTGTTGGAATAATAAGTTCCTGGCTGCTGACCAGGAGGTTTTTCCTCAACATGAGTTAGAAGTTTGTGCTGGGCACCAAACCAGAAGGCTATCTACTTTTCCATTTTTTCCCTTTTAATTTATCTTACGTTAAAAATTTTAAGTCTTATTTTCTTTAAATGAACAAACACAGACATATGCACTACCAAAACACAAACTGGCATTAGTCATCCATCATCTTAGGGAGTGGAACAGAAAGAAATGCACCTTCCTAACATCTATTTTCAGGTTTGTCGTGGGAAAATTGTCTGAAATTCTCTATTGCTTATTTGATCCTGAAGGATTAGTATGATTTTTCTTCTCCAAACAAAAATGCATGGAAAGATAGCAGGTTTCATATCACACAGAGCTGATAAGCTAGGGGAGACTAATCCACAATTCTGCCTTAAAGATCATCTGTATCTTTTGGTCTGCAATGTTTTTAGGGTTTCCCTTACCTGCAACCACTAATAGTCCACAAAAAACAATGATTGTTTGCTTGTGTCCCAACTAAAGAAGTGCTGTTGTAAATTTCTATGTCAGCTGCTTGTCCAAGTTTCACATTATGCCAGTTATGATCTCCAGGATGGTTCATGAGGATCTGAGAAACTCTAGCCCTGGAAAAAATGCAGCTGTATGGAATATGAATAAAATACAGCAGTTTATTTTGTCTCTGTTTATTTTCTTCCCAGGGAGAATCAACTGCAAAGCAGCAACACATCAGTGCATTTTCCTCCAGCCATGCTAATTTACCAAATCTGTACTGTTTGCCAATTTGTGGTCACAGTACAATAATTAGCATAGCTGGAGCACCAGAGAGATACTTTCGGTTTTGATACTTGATAAAATGAGATGCTACAACAGATGATACCGCTCCCTTATCCAGCATCATCCCCTTAGCACCCTCTGGTACAGATGCTTTAGTAGAAAATGGCAAAACTACACAATGCTTTGGAGGAAGAAGCTGTGCTTTACCACAGCAAGTAACTCCCTTGTTACACCTGCTACTGATCCTGTACCTCCAAAAATCCAGCTCTTGGTTAGTTTCGTGATAATTTTCTACAATCCTGGAGTTTGTCATCAGTGGAGCACTGCTCACTTAGCTCAGCAGCGTGCCATGGCAGTCCCTGGAGTATGGAACACACTTACAGGGTATTATTCAACTGAAGTAGAAAGGGCAAGAAATACGTAGTGGCATGTACCAGTGCTAGAGCAAAATTCAGCAGCTCTCCTCCTGTTTGTTTGAGAACTTGATGTTCCTTTCACAGGGCAACTGAAATAGTAATGACTGTTCAATACTGAGATAATCTTTGATGAATAACCAAACTGTTAATCTGCATCCCAGTGTGTTAATACAGAAATGACAAAATATGTGCAGACGGTGGTGTTGTCTAGAACAGCTTATTTCCACAGGAGTCAAAGGGAGGAGGCAAAGGAGAGTAAGAGTGAGAATATAATTGGGAAAAAATGCTCACTGCATCCTAAAGAGGTTACAGCTCAGTTCACAGAGAGGTAAAGTGCACAATATTTAAGCTGTTCAAAAATTACCCCACAGCTATAAGCTTTTATTGCTCAATTTGAGGAAAAAAAAACACCTTAGATAAAAAAAAAAAGATAAATTTTCCAAACATTTCAAGCTGTACTTCACATATATTCCTATATAATCAGAGTAACTATGTTTTAAATACCATTTTAAGTTGTTCACTCCTTGACTGAGGATCTACTGAGCTCTCAGGAAAAAGAATGCAAGTGCTGTATCCCATTGATTTCTTGTGAGAATGCGTCAGGCTCTGAATACTGATCCTTTCAGCAGGAAACAGCAATAACTTAATAATAATGTAATTAGTTGTTTGCTATGACACAGTGTCTTTCCCTCACACATCTCCAAGTGCTGTCCAGTCACTTCAGGCCTCACTGCTGCCCTTATCTGCAGGAGCCCCTATCACAATGAGCAACTTCACCAAAATCAATGCTGAAGGCACAAAGGAGCCAGGCAGAGTTAGTGGTTGGCTTTAAATGTAACAGAAAACTAGTGTGAGTGGGGGGATATTTATTGCACGAGTTTCAGGGCTGGGAAACAAGGTCCTAGTGTAATTACAGAACTCGCCCTAGGCCACAAAACAAGGCAGTGGCAGAGAGTACATGGCAGCTCCCGCAGCTCGAGCCTGGCGCTCACGCTTCATTTTGCTAACAAATACTTTTAGAAACACAAACAATGGTATTCACATCCCGGGGCACACTTAAATTGCAACGTATTCGGACTGTATGAATGTAAAGATGTTCTTCTAGAAGTTCCAATCCAGGACAGTACTAAAAGACACATATTCCCCACAAGGTGCTGCTTTTGATTTCCTTCTGCTACAGGTACTCCTTGAAGAGACATCTTTATTATACAAGTTGTCCATAACAGAATAACCTTTTTCCAAAAAGCAGCTTTTCTGAGTCATTCATGCTGTGATTTTAACTGCAATCAGACTTGGTTTAGCATATTTAGCCATGAGGTCTTAAACATAATGGAAATGGAGTTACTTTTAATGCAGTGTAAACCAAGATGGAGCAAAGCTTGGTAGGAACAAGCTCGAAACTTTGCAAGGAGCACCACTTCCAGGCTCTTTTCACTTCCCATGTACAGAAATAGTATTTCAGCACTTTCCTAAGGAAAAGCCCTGTGGAATTGCCCTCCAGACTAATCAGAGCGGCATGCCACATCATGACTACACAGTGCTATAGTGTCCCCACCGACTGTTCCCTCCATGAGCCACTGCTGCTTAGCACTTGGTGGACAGACTGTGAGCAAACAAAGGGCCTAGTCTGCAGCTTTGGAACCTCTTAGCCAAATATGAGGCATCCAAACCATTTTTCAGACCTTATGCTTACCAGCAAAAGTAAATATTCATAGTGTCAAATAAAGATATTGCAAGACAAATGCATTCTCCCATCAAGATAAAATCTTGATGGGAGAATAATACACCCATCAAGATAAAGTCATGCAGCAATAGAAATCATGCAGAGATTTGTGTTACAGCAGGAGCATGTGACAGTGCAGGTTGTCAGTATACTGGACAATGAATCCTCCTACCTCGCAGCCTGAGGCCAGTCAGAAAAGCAGAATTCCCTCTTGTTTTTTCAGCAGATGCTGCCCTGTGAATTACATGCAGAAAGTGGTGAAATCACGGACAAATATGTTAGGGATAGAGCCAAAAACATGCTCCACAGCAGGATACTGTAAAGGTTAAATCCCCATTATGGGCCCCACAACATTACAATTAGTTCTTCAGGGAGGTTTCAAATAATAATCTCTGCAGAAAACCACAATAAGGTGTTTACCCAGCAAGGTAAACATTCATGCAGGTTTTTCCCCAGGTTTTCATGGATCCAAATTTCAGGGTTAGGAAACACCATGGAGAGGTTTGTTGCAACTACAAAGAAAGATGTCTCAAAGTCTATTTTTCAGGTACTGAGTTTTGCCACTGAGTGTTTCTGTCCCATCTTTCTGTGTCTGGATGATCAGACCTGTGGCAAGTCTTGAAGAAGTGCTTGTCCTTTCACCTCTCTAAACCTTCCCTTCTTGCTCAGGCACATGTAACTGTTAAGTGTATTTTAAAAATGAGAATAAGTGAGGTTAATCTTGGAGGATGGGGTTTGTGTTATTCCAGGGGGTGCATATGTGTGGGTGGGTGCAGGGATGCCTACTAATCATAAGATCATAGACTGGTTTGGATTGGAAGAGACCTCAGAGATCATCTATTTTCAACAGCCCACCATGGAAAGGGGCTTTTCCACTAGACCAGGTTGCTCAAAGCTTCATCCAGCTTGGTCTGGAACATTGCAGGGATGAGTCCACTACAACTTGTCTGGGCAACCTCTTTCAGTGTGTCAACACCCTCACAGTAATTAATTGTTTCCTAATAGCCAATCTAAACCTACTATCAGTTTAAAGTCATCCCCCCCGGCCTGCTCTCTCACTCCATGTCTTCAGAGAAGGTCCCTCTCTATTGTAGGCCCCATTCAGGTGTTGGAAGGCTGCTCTAAGCTACCCGCAGAACCTTCTCTTCTCCAGGCAGAACACCAACTGTCTTGGCCATTCAGTGCATAGACGAAGCCCAAAGAATAAAATTTGGCTGCTAAAGAGATGAAAAATGCTAACAGCATTTTGGTAGTGGAGAGAAGTGTGAGGTCCATGTCACAGAAAGGAAAAAAACAAAACCAGTCTAGTTTATTCAGGCAGATCATTCCCAAAGAGTGTATGAATAATTGTGTGGTCCACTGAGCTGAATCCTTTGGAGGGTTTCCAAGGAAAACTTTGATGCTATCGGTACATGCTGGACTGTGGCAGCAGTCCATGGAGAAACAGAGTTTGGGAAAAAGCATGAGACCTTGTGAACAATCCTTTGTTTTAGTGAGTGGGAAGTAAGAAAAGCCCTGTTTCCTTTCCTGTCAGATGGCCCTGCACGAGACAAGTCATTGTGCTCTCAGTGTTGGCCCGAGCAGCACTACGCTGTTGTCACCCATGGGGCAGGGGCAAATACAACAGCCCACTCCTCTCTGCAAACCCCAGGACCACAGCACACCTAGCTTTTGCAAAGAAAAAATCCTAATTAAAATCAGGGATATACTGTATACAACTACACTGGCAGGGGGTTCCCAGTACCTCATGGAACTGCAAGCCACCTTAACAAGTTAATTTCCCAGGAGGAAAATGCTGGGGAAATTCAATCCAGGATAACATCACCAGTACATTCTTTACCTGAACCTAGAGAGCAGGGAGCTGGCTCTATCAGAACCCCTGTGCTCAGCTGCCAGAAGGAGAAGGTGCCAAGCGTGAGGTGGAAGAGGAAGCAGATGTAGGAGAGGAGACCAAGCGTGTAAGTCAGCTGAACCACAGCCAGATAAATCCCCAGGCACCCCACCACAGGCAACTTCCCTCAAAGCGCAAAGCTGGAGCGTTCTGCTAGAAAATAAAGCCTGTTAAAGAGGCTGTTTATTCTGGTTCACTTCCTATAAGTGACTTGGTGACCTTGGAGTGCGTGTGTTTGCCGTTTGAGTGGCAGACTGTCGGCATGGGCACTCACCCTACTGATACCTATAGGGCACACAGCCCTCAGGGAAGGGGAGCTCAGCCCGTGTTTTTATCTTACTACAAATGGTTGAGACTGGCTGCTCTGTTGGACTGTGCTCCTCAGAAGCTGTGCTGAAAGGATATTCTTCACTCCCCGTGGGCTCAGTCTGGCAGGCAGCAGTCCCCCAAGAGAACTCCTTTGGCTTGCTCAGCATTGTACTGCAGCTGAAAGGGAGATTGGAATTCCAGGTCTCAAACAAAACCCAAATGCAGCTGGCAAAGCCAGTCCAAAAACAACCCATGAGTTGGCATGGCTTTTCAGTGAGAGGCAAATCATCAGTAGGATTTGGTCTACTCCTGAAAAATTACTATTAGCTTCAATGAAACACTGGAAGCAAGTAGAAGACCACCTTCTGCCAAGTTTGTAAGAGCAAAACAGCCCTTGAAGAACAGGACATATTCCTCCAGGAACACTCTGTGTGTTGGAACTACCATGAGACAAATCTGTCCTTGCTCATGGCTAAAACACAACAGCAAATCGTTCTCTTTTGATCCTGAATCATGGCAGACCTTACAATTTTCCTGTTAGTCGGAGAATGGGTCTAGGATCACATTTCAGCTGTTCATCCTAACTACTATTCATGTACTAACTGCCTGTGGTCCCAGTGTTAACAGCACACCACTTGTACATTCATGCTTTGGAACCAACCACACATATCTGTCTTCGCTCTTATTTTAAATTATTGTTTATCTAAAAACAGACAACCCATTGTTAGCAAACAGAAGCGGCGAAGAGAAGTGGAGTAATTCTTACAATCCAGCTGCATTCTGAATTCCTTTCCTTTAAAAGGTCAGAATACCCTAAGGAGAAACAGAATGTGTATGATGTCCTGAAGTGTTCCTTCGAGAAAAGTGAGCAGTCCTTCCTGCCCAGTGTATGAGGAAGATGCACGAAGGAATGATCAAGTAGGCTCTTGTCCAAGATGTTTAGATCTTCTGCTCAGTAAAGGTGCCACAGATAGGAAGGCTGAAAAGAAAGGTGTAGCAAAAATACTACTCTGCAGATGTCTCTGGCTTTTCACAGGCTGTGAAGGCCATATGAAACCATCAGAAAAGTCATTTACTGCTCCGCCCTCTGAGAAACTCTCTGGTGGTGGATATCCACACCATATAATGAGATGGACAGATTTCAGAGACTAAATGAGTGCATCAAAGCTGTGCTAGGGGATGTAGGAGCCTTAGGAGAACTCACCATTTCTCCTTGGGGGCTAAGAACCTTAATACTTGAACTGTAAAGGAGATGTAAATCCTGACATGGAGGACCCAGCAGAGGAAGCTGAGCAATGCAGGGAGCAAAGGAAGAAGCTGGCTAGAAAGCAATGTCTCAGAAATTCCTATGGCTGCTTTAGGTTCTCAGTTGTTGGGATATAGGCAGAGGATGCAGGGCTTCGGCTCTTTCTCTGCACCAGGAAATGTGGGCAGGCTGTGAGTAAATCCTCACAAGTATTCAGTGACATGACCTGCACTTTCCACGCCTTAGTGGATCTCACATCTCATTTCACCTGGTGTACATAACCACTGCACAGGGCAATGGAGGTCATCCTCAGGTGACCAAGTGTCTGATCCCAAAGGGTAATGGGCCAGCACTTTCAGGTTAGCTTGTTTTCTCCAAATATTTTATCAATACCCACACAAACATCCTTAGCAGCCCCACGCTGGCTTTGTGGGTGCATTTGAGTGATTCCTAGTACAAATCTCTGAGCAATATTTTTAAAATTACTTTTCTCCCCTGACTTTCTAATTAAAATCACATCATAAAAGTTGTATATCTCTCTTAAAGCCATAATAATAAATTATCAACATTTCTCATCTCATATTTAATACCCTGCCTGCTTTCCATTCTTTCCACAGCTTATGCTGAGCTGCCTGCCTCCTATTTGCATTTGTGCAAGATTGCAATTTTTTTTTTTTTTTGCAGTAAACTAAGCAGTAATAAATACCAGAGGCCTTTGCTGTCTATCCCAACTGCTCAGCTTCCTCTGGCTCTCAGTTACATTATTCTGTCTTGTAGGGACACAGGAACCGCCATCAATGGCTCAGACCCATTCATCCATGAGCTGTATCTTGCCTCCAACACTTGATTATCCTGGATTTATAAGAAGCACCCCCAGAAGAAATATTTTTACTTCTTTTCATATTACTCTTACAGACATAGACATTGCATAAAATCTCATCTTTAGGTGTCATTCCTTCAAAAATCCTGAGAAAGCCATTGCAGCTGAAAAGTTCAAATGATGGAGGCCCATCTTCACTGTCAGTACCTTCTGCTTCTTGTTGTTGAGGTCTAAAGGAGCCCAGCTGTTCACAAGGACTGTGCCAACAGGTGAGCAGTATCAACAAAAGCAGCCATGCATGGCTGATATACACAGCTTTCCCAAAATCAGCAAGTCTCAGTCATCTGGATCCAAATATAAAGCACAAAATCACCCAGTGATGCAAAGGTGTCTTAAATACTAATCTTTGTGCCCCTTTTCTCTGTTCTACACAGCTCTGCACAGTACACCGAATTCCCAGCAGCACCATCCCCCACCACCAAAGCCCTTGCAGCCCATCTTCTCCTGCTGTGGGATCAGGAAGGGCAGGAGCAGACTTTGAGCATCAGTGGAGGTGGAGGAAGAACATCAAATATTTCTGCCCATCACTAGTCCTTATATTACTATATTCAAGCAAGAACAGCCTTATGTGAGTTGGGAGTGGGGGTCCTGTAACTTGCCACACCCCAATGTCAAAACTCTTGGCTGTAAAGCTCTGGCACTAGCACCTTGCCTCCTGCTACTCTTTCAAGTATTTCTCCATGCCACTGCAACTTTACTGAGCTAAGAGGGATAAGGAAAGTGCGAATACCAAGAGTCAAGCATAAAGTGCAAAGCTGGAATCCTCACCCTGGGCACCATAATGCTGGAACATGGTTAAGATGCCATGGATTCATGCCTGGCAAGTCAGCCTGACATCCACAGGAGTACTGGACTGGGGCTGTACCTCCCCTTTTATACTCCCCCCCCAAATTCTCTTAATCCCAAACCACTGTTCTCATCTAAACAGGCAGCCTAGACACACTACACCTGGTGACTGCCAATAACATGCTCTGTTATTGAGGCTGATGGGGTTTCAGACACTTGTTCTCTTATTCCCCTGCTCCCAAGCAGAAACCTGATGGAGGAAGTACGACTGACACAAAAGAAGGCTTCAGACATCAGCACCTCCTTATCTAAAAGCCTCTCACACCTTTTCTATGTAGCCTCCCATGAGCAGCTCCATGCAGCTGTGGCTCTTTCTCTCCTTCTCCTCTCTTCCCTCTTCAGTTCTGGCTAGCTTCTTCCTGTCCCTAGCACAGCCACCTAACCCTGTCTGTCCCCTGTACAACATCTCACACTTTCTGTCCCTCGTACAACCTCCTGTCCCTCTGTGCTCACAGCATGGCCAGTAGACTCCAATTGATTCCCTACCAGCTAACTCACTCTTTATCACGCCCATAGCTGTGAGGGCAAAGCTTTTCCTACCCTTTGGCAATCAACAAAACTGCAATATATGAGGGGCAAGATTGCCTTCAGCACTATCTCTATCTGTCCTCCCACAGAAACCCATCCTTTAGCCCCCAAACCTGAGTCAATACAATGTATAGAACAAGTCCTGAAACCCATTCATAAAAACAAAAAAAAAATACAAAAGCAGTCCACAACTTCCACACTCTGAATATACTAGTGCAGAGGAAAGCACTTGCATCCCTGTTAGAGAGGATGCTGTTCAGAATCATGTCCAAACAATGGGAAAACAAAATTTCAAGGCAAGTGGCAGAGGCTCCACTGATGGAGTAATTTAGAGCAAACCGCACTGAAGTCCCATTAGGGATACCCTGTAACCAGTCTGGCAGTGGTGTGGTGGCTTCAGTACCCCACTCTAAGCAAGGGAGCTTGGGCTACGCCTGCAAAGAAGGGAGAGAGACATCAGCCCTTTGGGCCCAGCCAACTGAGCCCCAGCTGCTGATAAAATTCCCTCTGGCAGAGGTCCTCTGACCATAGCCTGGCCAGGGAGCCACACTTGCCACTGGCACTGAGCCCACCCTGAGCTTGGCCAGCCAGAGACATGCTTCTCCTGCCGCTGTGCCTGTGGAGGAGTGAGAAGGAAAACGTGCCAAGTCATGACTCACCAAAGAAAAAAAACTCCGTGAATATCAACATTAGGGAAGCCTCTGACACTGGAAAGGACTCGGTCATAGCCAAGTTGATTTATCACACAATAAAGTTGTTTGATAGCTCCTGTTTCACCCACTCATTAGAACCTGTGTGAACTGATGCTTCATGGTTAGAAGGGTATGTGTGTATTTTCTTTTTCCCTTACAATCCAGCTTGTTTGAGGATCTTGTGATTTTTCATTTTTTTCCTTCCTGCTAAAAGTGTGTGTTTATAACACGGGCTGTATTGCCCCTTGAAGAAACTATCATCACCTTGACTGCAGTCTCATCCACATTTAAAAGTCTTTCAACAAAACCAAACAAAACACCATGAAACCACTGCTTCTTCTTCCTCAGCTTCTGTTTTCTGAAGAAGCATGCTCATTTTTTTTTTCTGCTGAAAACAAGGAATGCAGGGGATCTTAGTCACTGTCTTTCTCTTTTCCAACACAAACTGCTTCAGTCTATTTGCTGAACTGCTTGGCAGCAACAGTTGCTCGAAAATTAGACAATTTGTAAAAGAAGAAATTATCGGTTCTGCTTGCTACCCCACAGGGATTCAGAACATTCCCTGCTCTTCAGTGGGCTATATATTTTTGCATGGAATAACTATAAGAAAAGAAAAAAAAAAAAAGAGAAAGCTAAAGTGTTGTTTGCAGGGTGTTATTCAGTAGTGCTGGGCAATTGAATCGACTTGTATCCTAAAAAGTACTTCAGAAATGACCTCTGTGAAAGAGCCCTGAGCATATCAACCTGCCACACATGTATGGAGGCAAACATTAATGTCTGTCAAAAGCCACATAGGAGCAGTATTTTTACAGCAAAGTAGCAGCGGTCCTCTGAGCCTTTTGCACTCTATACTTCAAAAAAAAAATCAATTTTCTTTGCAAAGTAGTAGAAACCACTCCCCCTCCCCTTGGGTTTTTGTCTGTGGTGGATTTAGCTCTGACTTTGTTCCTTGAATAGAAACCCCTGACTTCAAGCACACAGCAGTGGAAATGAAAAGACCTTTGAAACGCCAGCCCAGGGCGCCCTCGAACAGCACTGATGGATCATGGCAAGCCTACAGCAAAAGATCTCTCTTCACATTCTCCTGCCCTTTGGGAACACCTCTCCTCAGCAAAGCTGGGTGCTTTTCAAGGGCTAATTAAGGCTGCAACTCCCCTGCAAGGCAGACGAAGGTCACTTGGGAAGAAGGGCCACCTACTTGTTTACCAATTTATTGTGGTTTCAAATTTGGTTTGTTGTATTCCCCCCATCCTTTTTTAATTTTTTTTCCTTTCTACTCTTGGTTATTTCAGATAGGTGCCAACCAATATCTGGGTTGTACATAGCTCCCACCACAGTTTCTAGCTCCCAGGGAGCCATATGGTGACACACAGCAAATAACACTGTTCTGCAGACTGAACTTTGGGTTCAAACTTGGTCTAAAAGAAAGGAAATAGTCAGACTTTAGGATCCTCACATATTTGGGCTCCTGGCATTCAAAGGCAGCTGTTTGGTTCTGATTGTTGAGCATGCCATAGCCTTTCTGACACATACCTTCAAAAAGTACAGAGCTCCCAACTGCTAGAAAATCATGTTCCTGCATAGCAGGCTGAGGTCTGTGCACAAACACATTGACAGCCTCTGCACCAGATGTTATTTTTAAAAATCTTTACCTTCATGTGGTCATGTACCACATACCCGAAAGGAGATTCATGTGGTCAGAACTGAGTGAGCTCCCCAGAAGCCCAGGGATAGGTCTGAGCAAGGGGGCTAATCTCACCTCTTCCTTGCAGCAAACATGCCTCAGCCAGCAGCTGCTGCTTAAAAGCAGCATCGCAGACTGTCCCACCTGGGAGACACACAGGCTAGTTCAATTGTTTAATTAAAATGGCTTTAATGGCCAAATGGCTTATGGTGGTTTTTTTTTTTTTTTCATTTCTCCTTTGTTGTAAAGGGTCATTTTGCACACAAGGAAAAGGTTTTGAAAGATTTCAAATAAACTCTAGTTGAAGCCATATGGGAAATGTTAAATGACATGTCAAAATATCACTCCTGTTCACTTAGGCAAAGCCAGTTTGTGCTTTAATTTCCTTTATGCCTTCAACCTCTTTCATGATCAGTTTTCCTCAGTGTCCAGACCCTTCTACATTTTGACTGCATTTCATATTAACTGCAAAATACTGCAGGACAAGATCATGGGTTGCCCTCTGCTCTTGTATATGCTGTTTTGTTATTCAGGTCTCAGATAACCAAACATCTATGAACTGCAAGCACTACATTTTAAAAACAGTTTGCGAAAAAGTCAGTGACAGGACACAGCTGGTTGTAATTTAATGACTACAGAGAATTAAGAATAGAAACAATTTCAGAATGGACCAAAATAGCTAGAAATATAAGACCCTTGGCTGACTTAAAGCCTAGCAGTCTCTGTGTGACTGTGTGAGGGGGATGAAGAGAGCAGTTCTGTAAGATCCTTTAATTCCAACAAGCAATTGGCAACCACGCTTTAACCTGCTGATGCAAAGTCCTCTTGGCTTTGCCTTTTATCCTGGCTTTTAAGATAGATCTACCCAAGACCTGGCTCACATATGCTCTACTCCGAGTTTATTTCCTGTAGGGTTTCATTACTGTCAGTGGCTGTTGCTGCTGCTTCAGAGGCAAATTCAGATATTAAACGCAGTTGGCTTTAGCTTTGAAGCTGAACAAAGCTCTATGCAGATGTTTGACAGGAAAGAGAGTCTTGAATTCCTAACAATTTTCATTTCTGACGGCTAAGGAAGTTTGTGAACAAATATGAATGGTGCAAATAGAATACACAAGGGACAGAAAAAAACCAGGACAATTCCTTTGGTACTCAAGACTGATACTTATACCTTTTTTTTAATTTTAAGTCTTTTTTATTTTAAGTTTATTTTAAGTATATAAAAAGCTTCACAAATAGAAGACTTTGAATACTGCATTAATCTCTGTACCTTCCTTATTGTTTGCACATATTACTTTTTCCAAAAGCACCAAAAAAAAAAAAAAACCCCACCCAAAAAACTAACACATCACCCCCCGCAAACAACTCCCAAACCCCAAACCCAAACAACTCTCAAACTCCAAATCCTTTCCTAAATGGTAATGAACTTCAGCCTTTCTAGCCTTTAGCTGTACATGTTCTTAATATCAGCCTCTTAGGAAGGGCTGGTGCTCCTTTAAAAATCCCTTACTTAGCTCTGAGACAAACCTCTTACCAGTCAAGGTTGACAGGAATAAGGGTGTAAAGCCCTCCCTCCTCCACTGGGCTACATTTGGCCCAGAGGAGTGTGAGTAGCCACATAATTTTCCAGGTTACAATATCAGAATGAAGCTCTGGGGATTGCAAAGTTAGTTTGGTTTTGTGAACGGGGCACAGTCGCTGTTCTTATCTGGGAGTCCCTGGCTATAAACATGTGCCAGGACACAGCCCAGAGACAGCTGCACATCAGTGTATGCAGGCTACACAAGGCAAAGCATTTGGTACCCAGCCTTTTGTTCCTGAAAGTTTGAAAATATGAATTTTACAGCCAGATTTGTTTTGTCCTCTTAGCCTTGAGTGCTTCCTCTACATCTTCCCCCTCAGTTACTCAAATCAGGAATGAATTAGGGTAAACCATGGTGCTGATTTCCTGTGCAAAACAGAGTGGGACAGGTAGAGAAATATGTCAGGGCTCCCTAATCTGTGAAGAATCCTAGAATATTCCCTGGTCTTACCCATGGATCGGGGTGAGCATCTCCAGAGCATCCACTTCCATATCATGTTGAAAAAGGGACTAGTTGCTGGGGCTGGAAGTTGGGCCAGAAACACAAATGTTTTTAATAAGTATGTTACAGGCCAGAAACCCAAAAGGAAAAACACTAGTGGAAATCAAGAAGAAGAACTCTTTACTTCTACTTTACTGACCTGTCTTTTATCAACAATATGTGCATTGTACAACTGTACAAGAAAAAAAAGCATTTTTAATGTATATAATAACTAATCTATGAGCAGTTGTACATCAGAATGAAATGCTCCATAGCCTTTGTTTCTCAGCGACTTCTCCTGTTGATGTCAGTGCCACCATGGTTCACAGCAGAATCTGCCATGCTAGAATCTAACTTTGCTTTTCTCAAAAGAGCCGCTAGCTAGAATGCCCACTTTGTTTTTTTTCCTGTCAGATCATTTTTTAAAACCTGTTTGTACCCAGGATATATTTACCATCTTCTGTAATTGTCTGAAACCTGCAGCTTATGAACTAAAATGACATTTTTGTCGGCATAGAAACCATCTTCTTGTGGTCCCCTGTGAAGCTGGCAGCAAGGCATGCCCCAAGATGGCCAGGCAGCAACGGA
This sequence comes from Cyanoderma ruficeps, assembly GCA_008694505.1. NCBI lineage: Eukaryota > Metazoa > Chordata > Aves > Passeriformes > Timaliidae > Cyanoderma > Cyanoderma ruficeps. The sequence continues at coordinate 4,376,053 of VZDJ01000782.1, read as the reverse complement.
GGCAGCCCAAGAACAGGTCAGGTCCTGCTGTTTGGGAAATTAGTGTGAGGAGAGCAGGTGAAGATGGATAATTATGAGGAGAACAGTGAAAGGGCAAGACAAAGAGGATAAGAGAGATAACAAAGAGAAGTAGATTGAAATTGAGATCAAGTCATGCTGAGGAAGCAGATGGAGGTAAAAGCCAGCAGGTCAAGGTCTGAAAATACCAAGTGAAAAAATGCAGAAAGACCTCTGAATAATTAAAAAGCTCATTATGACAAGTGATCAATTAATGTACAGAAGTGAACTCTCACCTCCTGAACACTCATCCCTGGCTAGGCTGTCAATAAATCCAGTGAAATTTTTATTGGTTTCAATGGTATTAATCTTTCTAGTTCAAAAAAGCATCCAACATTTTCTTTCACCTTTACACTTCTAAAATGTTGATTCTTTGGAATTAATAGACAAAATTCTGCTATAAGAACCCCACGTCTCCTCAAATAGAACTTTTGGACTTCTAATTTGCTTATGGACTTTTGGAAAGAGTTAGCAGCTATACCTATGCATTTTTCAGGAGGATAAGGCCTGGCATAGCTCTGGAAGCATGACTAATGAACAGCCACCAATGGGGGTTCCTGTCCTACAGTCTTTGACCTATGGCCAGAGCAGGAGTGAGTCAGAAAGATGTTTAATTTTTACTCCTTCTGAAATTTGCAAAGGTAGACCCTCTATTCTAAAAAGAAATTGTCCTCTTCTCTGAGTTCCTGTTGTTCTCAGTGACAAACTTTCAAATAGGTCTAAATTGAATGTTTAAAGTGTGTAACTGGGCTAGTTATGTATAAAACATATGTGAGGTTCCTTAGTCCACTGTTGGTCCAGAAAGGGGGGTCCCTGCTGAGCTAGGCAGTTTTCAGCTATATGACATGTTTCATGCTCTCAAGAACTTAGGTCTCTAGAAGGAAGGGAGGCAAATTAAGAAAGGTTCTTTTGGGTTTCAGATTTCTCCTCCCAAAAAGAAGAGTAAGCTCCAGTTCATCTCCCTGAGCCCTACAGGTGACAACAGCACTGCCAGCTGTACCTATCCTCCTATCCTCCCTCTTGCATTTATATTGTGAGCATTTCCAGTCCAAATGAAGCCTCTCAGAATGAGGCTTCATTTTGCCCTGGGTGGAAGGAGAATCTGGGGCAACCACCAGAGGTGGTGCAAGACTTTAACCAAAAATGTAATGTTTATATTTATTGGGCAGAAGTGCAAGTGTACATGGAGCAGGCAAAGCCCTTGCAGAGGTCCATGAATACACCCTGCCTTGGGCAATGATGGTCTTTGGTGTCCAGAACCCTGGTGAGCAGTGCTGAGGCTAATGCACAGTGCTCTCAAGTCATATTGCCCACATGGTAGGAGACAGTGTTATGGCAGAATGCTTCTGTAAGGAGCTGAGATAATGGGGTGGTAAAATAGTGCATAAAAGGACATACTATGCTAAAGTGGATGGAGCAAAGTGCTGCAATGAGGCAATGGCCCATAAAAATAATGTAATTTGCCAGTCCAAAGTCATTTACAGGGCTGTAAAATTATTTGCTGGAAAGAGCCAGAGTGGGCTGCTGGCTCAGAGCAGTTCCTGCTCTGGGCTGGCAGTCCGTCCTCAGCTCTGACCAGTGTGGCAAAGGCAATTGCTGTCAGCCTCTGCTTTGGCTGGAGGCTGTGGGCCTGGGAAGCAAGCCTGGTGAACAGGAATGAAAACAACAGGAAGCCTTACGGTACTTGGAGTGGTCTTAATTTTTCAAGGGGAGATTTTTATTTTCCTAGAAATTCCTTAAGATGCTGATTTCTCCTACTGGATATGACAAAAGTGTGGTCATACTGTTTTTCTCCTGCTTCCTGGGTGAAAAAGAAAGCACTCTCTTGTTTTCCTCAATGGAACTGAAACAATACAGCCTTGTTTGCCTTTGTTTTGGTAGCTCCCATGTTGAAGCACCAGCATCTCCACTTGTGCCAGCACAGCTGTGGGAATATACGTAATCCCTCTTTCTCCACCGATCGGTGCGTTCTTTGCAAGCAGAACTCAAAACAATGTAGGCCCTATGGCAACAATGGTGTTTGTGTACAAATACAGGACAAGAGGAAGAAGAGGGGACAGCAGAATGACAAAGTTGCACCTGCCCAGCAATGGTTACCTGCTAATTTGAAAACTCATCCCTTTTCCCCAAATAACAGCACGTAAATTCACACCATAAATTATTTGTGAATTTCTTTTATTTTGAGTATAAAAATGAAATACCCAAGGATGGATGGGGAGGAGGAAATGGAAACATCAGGATATGAATGCAATCATTCTTATTTATGCAGGATAGTACAGCTTTGTGGATTTCCCCCATCTGTTCTGTTACATAGAACCAAATTGGAGTTAAATGTGCTTTTAGAATAAATCATTATGTCCTAAATTGAACATGATTTACAGGGAAAATAAAGCCATATGTGTTACATTAATTTCTCATTTTTGCTCCGTCCCACTTCCACTTGGTTGGATACATGTCATGCTCTGTTCCTAAACGGTGTCACTGATGCTGAAAGTAGAAGGTGACACTACATTTTCCAAAGCGGGCCCAATCTTTCAGCTGTCTTCCTAAGAGCGGTGGGAGTGTCCATGGCTTTCAGAGTTTACAAAGGACATTCTCATTAAAAACTGCTGCAAATCAGGAGGAAAATACAAATAAGGTAATCAAAGCACAGCACAGTAGCACCCAGAGCAGAAGGTGAGAAAAGGTGTGGGACTAAAGGAAACGAAGACCCTCTCACACCTGTATGGGGCATCGTTAAATAAGCAGATCAAAAGGGGTGTTGTACAAAACCTGCAGTGACAGGGGTGTACATCACCCACTGCGAACTACAGGTTAGACTTGTGGAAGGCAGAGTGGTAAGAGTGAGCAGTGTACCTGGAGGAACATTTTCTGCTGGAATATTTCTTAACTGAAGAACGACAAGCTTTTCAGGAAAGATTAAAACAGCGGGAAAAGTCCCTGCAGACTCTGCTGCTGCGTGTTTACTGGTGAATAAATATGATGTGGAATCCTGTTAGGGCTCTTTTGCAGAGTACTCAGGCAATTTTTAAGCCATGGTGTTCTCTGAAATAGGCAGGATAAGTGCTTCAGCTAAATTCCCCCATTTTTTGCATCCCAACTTCCACTACATAAAGACATATGCTGAAGATATATTTTTTGATGTTTCTTGGAAAAAATATTTATATTGATTTTATCCCCTCCGGAAGCTGATATACGTGAGTTTTATATCTGTTTGAAGATCACTAGGAGAAAAGAAGAAATAGTCATGTTTACAGAGTGCACAAAGACATTGCTTTGCATTTTAACGAGGGATGACAGCAAACAGCTCTCTCTGTTTCCTTCTAGCTGCGGTGAGCTCTCGAATATTATGTTACTTTCACTGATTTTGTCTCCTACGTCCTTGAACTCTTTTCCTCTTATGTGTTGAAAGGATGACAGAAACCATGTCTCTGACTTGAAGGTTTGTACCCACAGCTCTATCAGCCACACTCTGAAGCAGAGATCACTCAACTGTCTTTCACCTAACTTGCTTCAAGACTGCCAGCACTCTGCCTGCTGCAAGGTCTGGAGAAGTGACTGGCTACTGCATGGAGATACCCACAGTGTTTCCAGTCCCATTTCAACATACCTTTCCAAAATGCTTCTGAATTCCAGGACGAATATTTGCTTTGGTCCTCCGAAATCAACTCCTTCTATAATGCACCTGTCTGTCCCATTTAGGTCAGTGCTGGTCTCTGACAGTTGAAGGAATGAATTGCAGGCCAAAGAGAAATTTTACATGGAATGTGTCTGGAGACAGAGTGATGAATGGCTAGGCAAGTGGGAAACGTCACACAGAGGGGAGCATTTGACATTGTGCCAGGATTTTCTAGCAAGCATCTTCCTGCTTTATGTGGTTGTGTCCTGATGGCTTGGAGAAACTGTAAATTGTCCTTTTGCTCAGGTTGTGGGTTTCTCTTATGGGTCCCCATTCTTCATTTGGCACTGCCTCGTGCTCATCCACTAGTTTTATGTGTCTCCAGGAACCCAGAGGGAACATTTCCCACCAAGTAACCTCCATGAAACAGGCAATTTTGCATTTTACAATATTTTTTAACTTCTGTTGGTTGGCTACTTTTAGCTTTTGGCCGCATATACAGTGATAAATGAAGTTGGTGCTAACCATTTTTTTCTTGGCTCAGATTCCTCTGAACAAAATATAATTTACTACGGAAAAACACCACTGTATGAAATCCCACAGGGCATTGGATTTATTTGTTCCTAAACAATTTCACAATCCAAAATAGTTCAAATACACAGAATTCTAGAAGTCGGTGTAGCAGCAACATGAGCTTAAAGCAAACACAAGCAGCCAGTGCAGCATTAGACACTGATGGCAAAGGTGAGCTCTTCAGTCTGCTGCCTCCCAGCCTCTCTTCCATCATTGCTCATGAGCAAATGAGGGGCACAAACTCTCTGATTGGGTTCACACACTTACTTGTTGACCATATCAGTGAGGCTGGATTGCAGAGCTCATCCGTCTGGATGCAGATAATTCACAGCCTCTTAACCCCATAGACTACTGACTGTCTCACCTGGGCTTCCACTGAGTACAGTGGGCAGGGGAGCAGCTTCTTCACACTGTGATCATGCTTTCCCCAGGTCAGGGAAAGTATCTCTGTTATCTTGAGAAAAGCCCTTACTTTGTCATATTGTCCAATGTACTTCTGTAACATGGGAAGGAGCTATTTGAAGGGACCAACCCAGCACATTGCAGGAATTTCTGCTGACCTGGGGTGGATGAAAGGCCATCAGAGCTGCCTGAAGGCCGTATTGTCCTCTGGCTTCAGTGCAGACTTTCAGCAAGTGGAGGGTTAAGGAGGGTGCATTTCTTCATCTCACACACAGGTGGGTATGGACAGATGGCTAAATATTTGCAATCTTCCTTGCCCTTCTCCCCTGTTCATTTGGAGGCTCTGGTTCAGAAATGCTGTACCACCACATGGATAGGTCTTTCTGGACTTTCTGTCACTCACAGAAATCACTACCTTGATTTTGCTGTGTAATAGGAATCCCTGAAGCTGAGCAGTCAGGAGCTGACAGAGGAGGGATGTGGTTGCAGAGTAACAGTTCTTCTGAGAAGGAGAGGTGAGGGTGAACCAATGGAGAAAGTGCTACATCACCTGTGGCCTGCCACCTCATGTAACAAGGGTATGATTTGCTAGGGGACACAGAGAGGAGAGCAAAGAAGTCGTAAAACTCTCATTTCAAAAACAAATGTTTCCCTTCTCTGTGGCTGTGATAGTGTCCAGAGCAGAAACACAGTAAAGATTATCTCCTCAAATATGGAGGCAGCAATGCTTAGGTGCTTCTGTTAGAGGAATGCATAATTAGATTCACTGAGAAAGAGAGGACAGGCAGTTCAGTCTTTCTATCAGTGTTCAGTCGAAAGCACAATAAGGCTGGATACCTAGTCTGTATTCTCAAAAATCCACCTGTCTGCTCCACACTACTTTCTGTGGCAATCAAGGCAGTGCTAGAGATTTGGCTACCTCAAATTAGGCACAAACATAGTAATGACCTACTTTCCAAAGACATCAAATGCTTGCAGCTCCCAGTAGATCTGTGTGAACTTGCTCCTTTTCGGAAACAAAACCTCATGCTTCTTTACAATCACAAGTGAAAATATAGCTGCAGCTGTTTAACTAGGCCACAATATTTTCTCCCATGTGAAGTTCACAAAAAGCCAGGCTTCCATCTTCAGTTTTATGAAAACTCTGGGTTTCAACTACTGCTTGCCTAGAATTGGGAGTACTGTGGGTAACTCATACCCACTGTTGTTTGGCTCAGCATATGAAATGCAATATGTAAAACACCAGCCGTCAGGGCTAGCGACAGATGAAGGATTGTACAAGAGAGATAGGAGGTTTGCTATCCTCTTCTATCACTTGGAAACACGAGCTTTACCAACAAATCCCCGTTGCTTTTCAACATCTAAATTTCACAGCACATCTGTTGTGTCTCTGCTAATGAAACTTGCTTTTTTGAGAAATGTGCTCATGTCTGGGTCACTACCGTGGGTACATCTGTCATGTATAAAATAACTTTTCAGAAGGGCTAAATTAAGAAAGGCTTCCAAGGCCATTGATACCCATTCTCACAAACAACGTTTGATTTTCCTGATTCTGCTTACTATTGGAGTTACAGTGAAGTGGGACGCAGGGAGGGAATAATGAGTTCTGCCACTTAGTAAGAAACCAATCTGTGGCATCCCAAATGTGAGACTATAATGCTTGTTATATTATTTTCCTTTTGCTTTATTGTTAGTTATTTTTTTTCCAACAGAAACCCCTAGAGGGAACACTTTGTTAAGCCATATCACAAATAACAGGAGTATTTCTGTATTAGTGTATGGAAAGTATCTAGCTAGAGAGTGAAGAGCTCTGGAGGGAAACTGTTTGAAGGTGAACCAGTGACATGGTCGAACAGCAAAAGAAAAAGACGGTGATTAGATCTGGTGAATAAGTAACTTGTCTCTATATTAAGACAAAAGTCTCTATTGTTTCCTTTTGACTGGTTGTGGTTAAACATCTGGAAAGGAAACAGAAATCCTTAAGACAGCACATTGTCAAGCCTCAAGAAGTTGAAGTAGATACAGTCATGTCTGTGCCGTTCCTATTGTGCATCTTCCAGTGTTACTTCCTAGTTACACGAGGAGAGATTTATGCACCATTGATTTTTTCTTACAGCTGACAAGGCCAAAGAGAACAGCAATGGAGAAATTAAATGTAAAATGTTACCTTGACTGTATCTTTAAAAGAATCACTCCACTAAGAGCACCAAATTAACTCCTGCAAAAATCATAAGTCAAAGGCCCTTGGGCATACGTAACATTTTGTATCACAGTATGCTATGTCTGATTATATACCTGTACTGTGACTGAAATATAGTTACTGAGGGAACCATAACCTTGTATTATCCTGACTTATTTCAGCATGCCAAGCCCCACAGGATTGCTAGTGCATTGGCTTTCCTATATATAGTGACAAGGAAAGTGCCCTGTTGCTTTTCATTGGCCAAGTCTCATGCTTACAGTAGATTCATCTTGTGGGGCAGCAAAAAAAGCCAGCAGATTCAGTTTCAGGAATTCAGATTGCAAGCACTCCATAAAATACTTATACTTTAGATTTGGACATATCATGGTTGTTTTACAAGATTGGTTTTAAATATCTACATTCTCAATACGTTTTGACTGGTAAATACAGCTAAAGAATAGATTCTTGCTGTCAGATGTACCAAACTTCTCACAGAAGATGCTGGAGGACAGAAATCAGTTCAATTCTCATTGCTCAGCTGGAGAAAAACTAGTAAAATTACAGAAATAACTGTTATTATCAGACTGTGTGGTCTCCTACTGTTTAAGCTGCCTTGCTAACTGCAATTGCTTCAGCGAACAGGTTCTGGCCTCTGGGTCAGGTGGAGCAGATGTGTCCCTCAGAGCAGGCAACACTGTCCACATGAGTATCATTTACCTCTTGATAAAGACCATGCAATTCCTCTGGGCCCCATATGATACCCTTCTATCTCTAAGGCACAATTATTGTTTTGGTTTTAAAGTTCTCTACCAGTTAAAGTATCTGTAAGAGTATGAGGGCTGTGCTGTCACTTATCAAAGGGGAGAATTTTACGGTATGAAACTAAGGTTAGCTATTGCTTCTGTGAGAAGTTTGCTGGGGTAGTCTTGGGGCAGGAGAAAAAAGCAGGGAGTCAATTATAGCACAAATTTTTCTATGGTGCCTTGTAGGAGATGTCCCCAGGGAAATGTATCCTCAGCACAGCTCATTCAGTTTTGAATGGGACTAATCACAGTCAGACACTGAGGTGAGCAAGCAGTTGGAAAGTGTGGCATGTCAAGGGAGGAGGTGCGAAAGGTGGATGATGGTGTTACTGATACCTGTAGCCTAGGCTAAAAAAAGGCCTGTGCTTGGTGTCAGAGAAGGAAGCAGTTCCTTCTGCTTGTGCCTTCTCCTCATGAATCTCAGGGGCAACCATGATGGAAAGCAGCTTGGCAGAAAAAGCATTTGAGGGTTCCAGTGTACTGCTGAAAAACTGCCCTGGAAGAAGTTAATTTTTATATATATATATATTTTAT